>JAIOTZ010000281.1:0-67581 GCA_023374045.1 Limonium bicolor
AAATGCACTCAAGAGATCAATTTGAGAACATTGAATGATAATTAAGAGAGAAACAACTATATTAAGGCATAATCAAGATTCACAAGCACATTCTAGGGTTTGGGTTCAAAGACCCATCCCAAAGCACAATAGAGTACTACTCAAGCATAGAGGAAAGAAAAACTAGAAAAGAGTAAGAAGAAGCCATTGTTGTGCTGCAGTAAAATTGTAGGAAAAACTATATACATAAAAAGAAGGAAATAATAAAATAAACCTAAATAAACCTACAACTCTACTACGGGTAGCAAATAAAACCCGGTCGGAGTATAGTGTAAGTATATTACGACCGAGAGTATCAAACCCAAGGGACTTATAGAAAACTAGTCCTAATCCGGGAAAAAGCCTATTCTATAATAAAAAGGGGGAAAAAGTAAAGGTTCTCTAAACTAAGAAAACTAGATAAACTAACTTTGATTTGGGAAGATTATCAATGTAAGGGAAAACGTATGATCAATAATCAAGGGTGGCAAGTCTCAAAGAGGATTTGGTCTCGCAAAATGCATATGCGGGTGGAATGCCGGACCTCCACTACCCGGCAGATTCACGGCCTTGATATGCCGGACAACTTATACCCGGCACCACATCCGGCATCGTACATTTCGTAAATAACACTTCCAAAATCAGTTCTGAATAAAGGAACTCAATATCCATACTTGCATCGTGCATAGCCAATGCCGCGAATACAACCAGAATAATGGGGAAATTAGAGATTAATCAAAACCTTAGCATTGTTGTCCACTTTTCAGAACAACAATATAAAGACTACCGAGATCCTAATCTATCCTACTCTTGCTTTGAAAGCCTTAAATAGGACTTAGAAATAAGAGAATAAGTGGCTGACTCATTCAACTTGCATGAAGACTAGAAACCTCCGTTAAGAAACTTGTGAATTCCATATATGATCATAAGAGTTTTACAAGGAAATTCATCCCTAACCAATAAACTAACAAGGATCTCTACTTCACCATCCACTCCAAATACAAGGAAGAAAATACAAGGGGGAGAAGGAGATGTTCATAGCCTTAACCCGACAAGGAAATCTTCTTCTTCTGCATGGATGGATTCGTAGAGATTCCTTGGACACCAACAATGGAGTGGGCGGAAATATAGAAGTGAATGGCGTGAATAATAATGTTGAAGTGTGTTCAAAAGTGTAGCCCCTCGTCCTATTTATAGGCATCACATTCTTCTCGTGCCGGATGTCATGCCGTGCAAATTATGTTCGGCATATAATAACCACGTGCCCAACTGCTAACAGTCGAAACCGCCGAATCTGCGCGAAAAGGTACTGTGCCGGACAGGATGTGTCCGGCACCATACCCGGCATATGTTAGTTTGGCAACGGTCATTAACTGCCATCGTCTGGTCAACCGAGGTGACTTTCCTTATATGTGCCGGATAGAGTTTACCCGGTAACATACCCGACATAGCATCCTTTTCTGTTCCACGTTTGTGCCGTGCAGAGCGTATCCGGCCTTATGTCCGACAGGTTGGTCAGAAATGCTTCCTTGCATGGAAAAAAACATATAAAAACATTAATCTGAACAAATAATAGACTTAACACATAATACAGCATAAATATTAATTATTCTAACCTTAATTGGCTAATAATCTTATAATTATATATACTAAAACATGATAAGTCTGAGGCTTATCATGGCCCTACACTTACCTTTTGCTAGTCCTCGAGCAAAACAAGATTAGAAAGGACTAATTACTTATGCACAAAATAGATAAACTTTATAAAGACAACTAGATAAATATCCCTAACTACTGACTCTATTTCATAAGTATCCCTTAATCATTCCTATTCCATCAGAAACATACTAATGGGTATAAAAACAATAATTCAAAAATCAAAAGCTTTTGGGCTATTTTGCATAAGGGATTTTTGTAATCTCTCCTTTTTCCGGTTTCCATCATTCAGCTCTATTTTTCAAGAGTTTCTGAATGTGGCCAAGACACTCATCGATGGTTTTTATTATTCAGCCCTATTTTTCAAGAGTTTCTGAATCAACCATGATTTGTTTGCTTTGAAGAACGGGGAATTTAGGAGAAAAATAAAAGGAAAAACTCTCGTATTTTTCTTTTATTCTGAGGCATTTTTTTGCAACCTCAAGGAATATAATGCTTTTCCTTTTGGAAGAAGATTTTTTTCTCATTTTTTCTTCTTCTTTCTTTTGCACAAAAACCCTTTTTAAGATTTTCACCCAAAAGATTTTTTACATTTTGAAAAGGAAAAGGAAATAATACCCAGAAGTACATAAATGAAAGAATTAGGAGCAAGATCATATACTCATGTTAATAAAGAGAATCAAAAAGTTAAAAACAGGAATCTACAAATCATTAGAAAGCTTACCTCTTGAGAGAACAAGCATTTATCCTTTTCTACTCTTACTATGCCAACGACATGCAAAAGTTTAGTAGAACATTGATAAAATCTCAGCTTATTATTTAGATACTAAGTAGTTTTAGCAAAAATAATTTTTTAAGGGGGGACCCCTGCCCTACACTTGGCAGGAACACTGTCCCCAGTGTTACGAAAAGAATAAAGAATAAAAAATTCAAAGAATTAAAGAATGGCTATTAAAAATACGATGAATTAACAAAATAATAAAAATACTCCCCCTTTGGAAGAATGAGGGCACAAATGCCCTACACTTGTGGTGAGCCGCGGAGTCAGAATTGTCTCAGCATGAGCCAACTAAAATAAAGGCACTGTAACCAAAAACTCACTAAATATAACGCTTCCAGAATATGAAGAGAGAGTTAACTGAGAATCCATTAGTCATACAAGAATAATAAAAGCAAATAAAACTAAAAGAAAAGCAAAAGGATAATAAAAGAAAATGGAAGGAAAATAAAATAAAAGAAAAGAAAAGAAAATAAAATAAAATAAAATAAACAGAGAAAGAGATAAGAACTAATGAACTGCTGCCTGCATGCAGGATGGTGGTGGAGAGTCTGAAGAAGAATCAGGTGAAGCGTCTGGAACATCAGAAAGGCTAGAAGAGCTAGGGGTAGGAAGTCCCTTCTTCTTCGCTTCTCGATGCGCCTTCCTCTTCTCCTTGTCCCGACGTAGAAGACTCTTAACCAAAGCAGCTATGGAACAAGATACCCTCTTCTTCATCTCCTTTCTCGCCTTCTTTCTGTCGACCGCCATGGACTTGTTCATCTCAGCTACAGCCAACATGAGACGATCATCAACCCGCCTCTCCTGCTCATCCTGGCGCTGAGATATACGCTCCTCAAACGCCTCCTGTCGCTGCCCAACCTCAACCTGCTGCTGCACAACAGAGTCTACTCTGGTAGTCAAATCTGTGCGCATACCCTCATAACTCTGCCGGAAGGAATCAAAATCACCCCACGCGGCCTGCTAAGCGGCCTGGAAGGCCTCCATAGAGTGTCGCTGCTGCTGGAGCTCCTGACGGAAGTGATCGAGCTCTGTAGCCACTCTAGGGTCTGCATCTGAAGTAGAGGTAGGAGGTGGTGCGGTGGCGATCGGAGGTGGTGGAGGCAATAATAGCTGATCACCCTCCCCTGATAACTGGGGTAGTCCTGAGCAGTAGGGGTCCGGGACCTCCGATCTGGGGGGACATAAAGGAACTCCCCTGAGGGTGACTCTCTGAACCACCAGCGTCGAATGAGAGCACGATCAATAGGGACAGACTCGGGCTGAAAATGTAGGCCTCGAGGAATCTGAGTCTCCCCTATCGTCTGCATAATATGCTGGTGAATGAGCATGGGGAAGATGGGGCGCTGTCCCTCCAGATGCATGATGGCGCGGACCAACTGCGCGAACATCAATCTCTGGACCGGGGAACGCGAGTCAACTGCTCCCTGAGCTGGCCCGAGAAGATACTGTAGCAGAGCGCAGTCCATATCATTCAGCTCGTCATGCTTGCACGACCGAATTTTATGGCGGATAATCTCCATGGCCACACGCAACTGGAGATCGGTGATGTAGGTCAAGGGGATCACCTCGCGATCCTTAGTATGAGCTCTATCCATATAGCGAGTGCGTGATCCGAATCGAGAGCGGATAGCAGCATGAGCATCTGCGAGAGTCTGTCGACTGAAGGATTGCTGTCGAGGGTCAGTGTCGATGCCCAAGATCTGTGCGATGCTCTCTGGTGTAATAATGATACAACGTGTAGAGACAAATGAGCGGATCAGAACTCCTGACGTCTGGGGGGCCCCACGGTACTCAGAGTTGGCGTAAAACTCACGCACCAACCCGGGGTAAAAGTGTCCATGGCCAATGTCTAAGATCCCCAACCAACCATGTCGCTCGAAGAGCTCTGAAATCACAGATAGTATGCAGACCTCGGGATGCACTCGCCTCTCCCGTACCCACTTAACTTTCATCTTGGACTGATGAAAGTACTGAGCAGCAGAAGGATTTACGAATCCTTCCTCATCAAAAGTAGGTACATCAGGAATGCGAGGAGGGAGGGGAGAGGTGTACCAAAATCATCATGCTCTGGAGCAGAAGAAGTGGAACCAGGGCCGCTCTGAGTCTCTGGAGAAGTCCTCTTCTTCCTCTTGTCAGCCCTTGTCTTCCTGGCTGGAGGCGGCGCGGCACTGCTGGAAGCTGGCTCCTTGCCTGCCCGTCTGGTAGATCGACGAGGTGGCGCAGGTGCAGGAGGAGCCTCCTCCTCCTCCTCTGTAGTGGCATCAACGAAGGCTGCCTCAGCCTGGTCTAACAGCTCATCCTCCTCTGAGTCAAAACCAGAAACGCGTGGAGGGGTAGTGGCTCTTCTGCGAGTCATCTATAAGAAAAGAGCAGAGGAAGATACCACAGATACCCAAAAAATGTTAGCTCATTAGTTCATAGGAAATTTTAAATCCTGAAAAATCTGGAGCTAAATAGGTATTACATCTTTTAATCGCAGAGTTTATGACACCACACTATCCTAGGTATTAGTTCATAAGTCAGAGTTTATAAAAAAAACAAAGAATAATTACTCAGACAAGCGTGCCGGGCAAGATGCCGGACAGGATATGCCCGGCATATTCAATTTTTTATCATGCCGGACAGGGAGGTCCGGCACATTCATCCGGCATGTGCATTGTCGAACCCAGATTTGCAGAAAATTCACAGAACTTCACAAATTTTGCAGAAATAAACTACAACAAGTCCTAGGATCCTCTAATGCAGTTTACGAATACAAAGAACGCATAGAAACAATAATTAAATGAGAAAATCGAATTTAACACAAAATCTCTAAGGAACCTGTTCGATTTGTAAACTGCTGTGGTTGTTGAAAGTGCTGAGCCTGGCAGTAGGAGGAGCCTAGCGTCTTGGTCGCTTGTTCTGGTGGTCTAATCTAGTTTTGAAAATCTGGGCGGAGGTGCGGGTCGTGTGCTCTGTGCGGCGGTGCGGTAGTAGTAAAGGTAGGTAGGTAGAATGGGCGAGGGAGAATGACTTACCCGGTTATATTTTTTTTTTGAATTTTCGCGACATGCCGGGTTGACTGCCGTGTATCTAGTATCCGGCAAACGGATTTTTATGATCCCGGATATACTCTACCCGGCCAACCGCACGCCAACTCTCACTGGAATGCTTCTTTTTAAATTCGTTAAGGGCCGGGTTGCATGCCGGGTTGTATTTATCAGGCAATGGCATTTTTTTGGTAGGCCGGAAGATGCTTACCCGGCTTCGTGAACGGCAGTGCTTCACCCTGCAACAGTTTGCTTATACATAAAAAGAGTAGGCATTAAGTTAAAAAAAATATAATAATGAGTCAAAATAAGTAATGATTGATTAGAATCAAAAGTACATAAATAAAATAACAAATTTGTAAATGAATCTGGAATGTAACTAAAAATAAAATCAAAATTGAGAACAGGCCAGATCTAATGCCGGTAAATCGGTCTCCGGCATGGTACATCAACTACTTATGCTGGACCCAAAGTACCCGGCGTTAAGTCCGGCGTATCAACTAGATAAAAAAAAGAATGAACGTAATAAAGGATAATAAAAGTGAAAGGATAAAGAATAGGGTGATTACCTCTTTTAGGACTTGGACTAATTCCAAGTCCCCGGCAACGGCGCCAATTTGCTAGCAGTAAAATTGTAGGAAAAACTATATACATAAAAAGAAGGAAATAAAAACTAAACCTAAATAAACCTACAACTTACTACGGGTAGCAAATAAAACCCGGTCGGAGTATAGTTTAAGTATATTACGACGAGAGTATCGAACCCAAGGGACTTATAGAAAACTAGTCCTAATCCGGGCAAAAGCCTATTCTATAATAAAAAGGGGGAAAAGTAAAGGTTGCTTATAAACTAAAAAAACTAGATAAACTAACTTTGATTTGAGAAGATTATCAATGTAAGGGAAACGTATGATCAATAATCAAGGGTGGCAAGTCTCAAAGAGGATTTGGTCTCGCAAAATGCATATGCCGGGTGGAATGCCGGACCTCCGCTACCCGGCAGATTCACGGCCTTGAATATGCCGGACAACTTATACCCGGCACCACATCCGGCATCGTACATTTCGTAAATAACACTTCCAGAATCAGTTCTGAATAAAGGAACTCAATATCCATACTTGCATCGTGCATAGCCAATGCCGCGAATACAACCAGAATAATGGGGAAATTAGAGATTAATCCAAAACCTTAGCATTTGTTGTCCACTTTTCAGAACAACAATATTAAAGACTACCGAGATCCTAATCTATCCTACTCTTGCTTTGAAAGCCTTAAATAGGACTTAGAAATAAGAGAATAAGTGGCTGACTCATTCAACTTGCATGAAGACTAGAAACCTCCGTTAAGAAACTTGTGAATTCCATATATGATCATAAGAGTTTTACAAGGAAATTCATCCCTAACCAATAAACTAACAAGGATCTCTATCACCATCCACTCCAAATACGGAAGAAATACAAGGGGGAGAAGGAGATGTTCATAGCCTTAACCCGACAAGGAAATCTTCTTTCTTCTGCATGGATGGATTCGTAGAGATTCCTTGGACACCAACAATGGAGTGGGCGGAAATATAGAAGTGAATGGCGTGAATAATAATGTTGAAGTGTGTTCAAAAGTGTAGCCCCTCGTCCTATTTATAGGCATCACATTCTTCTCGTGCCGGATGTCATGCCGTGCAAATTATGTTCGGCATGTAATAACCACGTGCCCAACTGCTAACGGTCGAAACCGCCGAATCTGCGCGAAAAGGTACCTGTGCCGGACAGGATGTGTCCGGCACCATACCCGGCATATGTTAGTTTGGCAACGGTCATTAACTGCCATCGTCTGGTCAACCGAGGCGACTTTCCTTATATGTGCCGGATAGAGTTTACCCGGCATAGCATCCTTTTCTGTTCCACGTTTGTGCCGTGCAGAGCGTATCCGGCCTTATGTCCGACAGGTTGGTCAGAAATGCTTCCTTGCATGGAAAAAACATATAAAAACATTAATCTGAACAAATAATAGACTTAACACATAATACAGCATAAATATTAATTATTCTAACCTTAATTTGGCTAATAATCTTATAATTATATATACTAAAACATGATAAGTCTGAGGCTTATCAAGGCCCTACACTTACCTTTTGCTAGTCCTCGAGCAAAACAAGATTAGAAAGGACTAATTACTTATGCACAAAATAGATAAACTTTATAATGACAACTAGATAAATATCCCTAACTACTTGACTCTATTTCATAAGTATCCCTTAATCATTCCTATTCCATCAGAAACATACTAATGGGTATAAAAACAATAATTCAAAAATCAAAAGCTTTTGGGCTATTTTGCATAAGGGATTTTGTAATCTCTCCTTTTTCCGGTTTCCATCATTCAGCTCTATTTTTCAAGAGTTTCTGAATGTGGCCAAGAAACTCATCGATGGTTTTTATTATTCAGCCCTATTTTTCAAGAGTTTCTGAATTAACCATGATTTGTTTGCTTTGAAGAACGGGGAATTTAGGAAAAAATAAAAGGAAAAACTCTCGTATTTTTTATTCTGAGGCATTTTTTTGCAACTCAAGGAATATAATGCTTTCCTTTTGGAAGAAGATTTTTTTCTCATTTTTTCTTCTTCTTTCTTTTGCACAAAAACCCTTTTAAGATTTTCACCCAAAAGATTTTTATTTTGAAAAGGAAAAGGAAATAATACCCAGAAGTACATAAATGAAAGAATTAGGAGCAAGATCATATACTCATGTTAATAAGAGAGAATCAAAAAGTTAAAAATAGGAATCTACAAATCATTAGAAAGCTTACCTCTTGAGAGACAAGCATTTATCCTTTTCTACTCTTACTATGCCAACGACATTCAAAAGTTTAGTAAACATTGATAAAATCTCAGCTTATATTTAGATACTAAGTAGTTTAGAAAAATAATTTTTAAGGGGGGACCCCTGCCCTACACTTGGCAGGAACACTGTCCCCAGTGTTACGAAAAGAATAAAGAATAAAAAAATTCAAAGAATTAAAGAATGGCTATTAAAAATACGATGAATTAACAAAATAATAAAAATACTCCCCCTTTGGAAGAATGAGGGCACAAATGCCCTACACTTGTGGTGAGCCGCGGAGTCAGAATTGTCTCAGCATGAGCCAACTAAAATAAAGGCACTGTAACCAAAAACTCACTAAAAATAATGCTTCCAGAATATGAAGAGAGAGTTAACTGAGAATCCATTAGTCATACAAGAATAATAAAAGCAAATAAAACTAAAAGAAAAGCAAAAGGATAATAAAAGAAAATGGAAGGAAAATAAAATAAAAGAAAAGAAAATAAAATAAAATAAACAAAGAAAGAGATAAGAACTAATGAACTGCTGCCTGCATGGAGGATGGTGGTGGAGAGTCTGAAGAAGAATCAGGTGAAGCGTCTGGAACATCAGAAAGGCTAGAAGAGCTAGGGGTAGGAAGTCCCTTCTTCTTCACTTCTCGACGCGCCTTCCTCTTCTCCTTGTCCCGACGTAGAAGACTCTTAACCAAAGCAGCTATGGAACAAGATACCCTCTTCTTCATCTCCTTTCTCGCCTTCTTTCTGTCGGCCGCCATGGACTTGTTCATCTCAGCTACAGCCAACATGAGACGATCATCAACCCGCCTCTCCTGCTCATACTGGCGCTGAGATATACGCTCCTCAAACGTCTCCTGTCGCTGCCCAACCTCAGCCTGCTGCTGCACAACAGAGTCTACTCTGGTAGTCAAATCTGTGCGCATACCCTCATAACTCTGCCGGAAGGAATCAAAAATCACCCCACGCGGCCTGCTGAGCGGCCTGGAAGGCCCCATAGAGTGTCGCTGCTGCTGGAGCTCCTGACGGAAGTGATCGAGCTCTACAGCCACTCTAGGGTCTGCATCTGAAGTAGAGGTAGGAGGTGGTGCGGTGGCGATCGGAGGTGGTGGAGGCAATAATAGCTGATCACCTCCCCTGATAACTGGGGTAGTCCTGAGCAGTAGGGGTCCGGGACCTCCGATCTGGGGGGACATAAAGGAACTCCCCTGGGGTGCTCTTGAACCACCAGCGTCGAATGAGAGCACGATCAATAGGGGCAACTCGGGCTGAAAATGTAGGCCTCGAGGAATCTGAGTCTCCCCTATCGTATGCATAATATGCTGGTGAATGAGCATGGGGAACATGGGGCGCTGTCCCTCTCGATGCATGATGCGCGGACCAACGCGAAATCAATCTCTGGACCGGGGAACGCGAGTCAACTGCTCCCTGAGCTGGCCCGAGAAGATACTGTAGCAGAGCGCAGTCCATATCATTCAGCTCGTCATGCTTGCACGCTGAATGTTATGGCGGATAATCTCCATGGCCACACGCAACTGGAGATCGGTGATGTAGGTCAAGGGGATCACCTCGCGATCCTTAGTATGAGCTCTATCCATATAGCGAGTGCGTGATCCGAAAATAAGCGGAGCGGATAGCGGCATGAGCATCTGCGAGAGTCTGTCGACTGAAGGATCGCTGTCGAGGGTCAGTGTCGATGCCCAAGATCTGTGCGATGCTCTCTGGTGTAATAATGATACAACGTGTAGAGACAAATGAGCGGATCAGAACTCCTGACGTCTGGGGGGCCCCACGGTACTCAGAGTTGGCGTAAAACTCACGCACCAATCCGGGGTAAAAGTGTCCATGGCCAATGTCTAAGATCCCCAACCAACCATGTCGCTCGAAGAGCTCTGAAATCGCAGATAGTATGCAGACCTCGGGATGCACTCCCTCTCCCGTACCCACTTACCTTTCATCTTGGACTGATGAAAGTACTGAGCAGCAGAAGGATTTACGAATCCTTCCTCATCAAAAGTAGGTACATCAGGAATGCGAGGAGGGAGAGGGAGAGGTGTACCAAAATCATCATGCTCTGGAGCAGAAGAAGTGGAACCAGGGCTGCTCTGAGTCTATGGAGAAGTCCTCTTCTTCCTCTTGCCAGCCCTTGTATTCCTGGCTGGAGGCGGCGCGGCACTGCTGGAAGCTGGCTCCTTGCCTGCCCGTCTGGTAGATCGACGAGGTGGCGCAGGTGCAGGAGGAGCCTCCTCCTCCTCCTCCTCTGTAGTGGCATCAGCGAAGGCTGCCTCAGCTTGGTCTAACAGTTCCTCCTCCTCTGAGTCAAAACCAGAAATGCGTGGAGGGGTAGTGGCTCTTCTGCGAGTCATCTATAAGAAAAGAGCAGAGGAAGATACCACAGATACCCAAAAAATGTTAGCTCATTACTTCATAGGAAATTTTAAATCCTGAAAAATCTGGAGCTAAATAGGTATTACATCTTTTAATCGCAGAGTTTATGACACCACACTATCCTAGGTATTAGTTCATAAGTCAGAGTTTATAAAAAAAACAAAGAATAATTACTCAGACAAGCCGTGGGCAAGATGCCGGACAGGATATGCCCGGCATATTCAATTTTTTATCATGCCGGACAGGGAGGTCCGGCACATTCATCCGGCATGTGCATTGTCGAACCCAGATTTGCAGAAAATTCACAGAACTTCACAAATTTTGCAGAAATAAACTACAACAAGTCCTAGGATCCTCTAATGCAGTTTACGAATACAAAGAACGCATAGAAACAATAATTAAATGAGAAAATCGAATTTCAACACAAAATCTCTAAGGAACTTGTTCGATTTGTAACTGCTGTGGTTGCTGAAAGTGCTGAGCCTGGCAGTAGGAGGAGCCTAGCGTCTTGGTCGCGTGTTCTGGTGGTCTAATCTAGTTTTGAAAATCTGGGCGGAGGTGCGGGTCGTGTGCTCTGTGCGGCGCGGTAAGTGGTAGGGTAGAATGGGTGAGGGAGAATGACTTACCCGGTTATATTTTTTTTTGAATTTTCGCGACATGCCGGGTTGACTGCCGTGTATCTAGTATCCGGCAAACGGATTTTTATGATGCCGGATATACTCTACCCGGCCAACCGCACGGCAACTCTCACTGGAATGCTTCTTTTTAAATTTGTTAAGGGCCGGGTTGCATGCCGGGTTGTATTTATCCGGCAATGGCATTTTTTTGGTAGGCCGGAAGATGCTTACCCGGTTTCGTGAACGGCAGTGCTTCACCCTGCAACAGTTTGCTTATACATAAAAAGAATAGGCATTAAGTTAAAAAAATAATAATAATGAGTCAAAATAAGTAATGATTGATTAGAAGCAAAAGTACATAATAAAATAACAAATTTGTAAATGAATCTGGAATGTAACTAAAAATAAAATCAAAATTGAGAACAGGCCGGATCCAATGCCGGTAAATCGGTCTCCGGCATGGTACATCACTACTTATGCCGGACCCAAAGTACCCGGCGTTAAGTCCGCCGTATTCAACTAGATAAAAAGAAATGAACGTAATAAAGGATAATAAAAGTGAAAGGATAAAGAATAGAGCGATTACCACTTTTAGGACTTGGACAAATTCCAAGTCCCCGGCAACGGCGCCAATTTGCTAGCAGTAAAATTGTAGGAAAAACTATATACATAAAAAGTAGGAAATAATAAACTAAACCTAAATAAACCTACAACTCTACTACGGGTAGCAAATAAAACCCGATCGGAGTATAGTGTAAGTATATTACGACCGAGAGTATCGAACCCAAGGGACTTATAGAAAACTAGTCCTAATCCGGGCAAAAGCCTATTCTATAATAAAAAGGGGGAAAAGTAAAGGTTGCTTCTAAACTAAGAAAACTAGATAAACTAACTTTGATTTGGGAAGATTATCAATGTAAGGGAAACGTATGATCAATAATCAAGGGTGGCAAGTCTCAAAGAGGATTTGGTCTCGCAAAATGCATATGCCGGGTGGAATGCCGGACCTCCGCTACCCGGCAGATTCACGGCCTTGAATATGCCGGACAACTTATACCCGACACCACATCCGGCATCGTACATTTCGTAAATAACACTTCCAGAATCAGTTCTGAATAAAGGAACTCAATATCCATACTTGCATCGTGCATAGCCAATGCCGCGAATACAACCAGAATAATGGGGAAATTAGAGATTAATCCAAAACCTTAGCATTTGTTGTCCACTTTTCAGAACAACAATATTAAAGACTACCGAGATCCTAATCTATCCTACTCTTGCTTTGAAAGCCTTAAATAGGACTTAGAAATAAGAGAATAAGTGGCTGACTCATTCAACTTGCATGAAGACTAGAAACCTCCGTTAAGAAACTTGTGAATTCCATATATGATCATAAGAGTTTTACAAGGAAATTCATCCCTAACCAATAAACTAACAAGGATCTCTACTTCACCATCCACTCCAAATACGGAAGAAATACAAGGGGGAGAAGGAGATGTTCATAGCCTTAACCCGACAAGGAAATCTTCTTTCTTCTGCATGGATGGATTCGTAGAGATTCCTTGGACACCAACAATGGAGTGGGCGGAAATATAGAAGTGAATGGCGTGAATAATAATGTTGAAGTGTGTTCAAAAGTGTAGCCCCTCGTCCTATTTATAGGCATCACATTCTTCTCGTGTCGGATGTCATGCCGTGCAAATTATGTCCGGCATATAATAACCACGTGCCCAACTGCTAACGGTCGAAACCGCCGAATCTGCGCGAAAAGGTACCTGTGCCGGACAGGATGTGTCCGGCACCATACCCGGTATATGTTAGTTTGGCAACGGTCATTAACTGCCATCGTCTGGTCAACCGAGGCGACTTTCCTTATATGTGCCGGATAGAGTTTACCCGGCAACATACCCGGCATAGCATCCTTTTCTGTTCCACGTTTGTGCCGTGCAGAGCGTATCCGGCCTTATGTCCGGCAGGTTGGTCAGAAATGCTTCCTTGCATGGAAAAACATATAAAAACATTAATCTGAACAAATAATAGACTTAACACATAATACAGCATAAATATTAATTATTCTAACCTTAATTTGGCTAATAATCTTGTAATTATATATACTAAAACATGATAAGTCTGAGGCTTATCATGTCGGAGCTTGGAAGCTTTGGAGAAGGTGAGATCTTCCTTCTTCTCTTCTTCCTCTTCTTTCTCCTTCTTCTCGTTCTTTCTCCTCTCTTGTGTGTGTGGAAGTGTAAAATGCAAAGAATACCCTAAATCCCCTCTGTTTTCCCGTCTTTAAACGATTATTCTGGGCAAATTTCCGTCGGGACCGCCCCACAGGGGCGGTCCACAGGGGCGGTCCACACCAGAGGCGATTCCAGTGTTTTGAAATCAACTGGACCGCCCCACAGGGGCGGTCCACAGGGGCGGTCCACACCAGAGGCGATTCCAGTGTTTCGAAATCAACTAGACTGCCCCACAGGGGCGGTCCACAGGGGCGGTCCACACCAGAAGTGCCTCTTCTGCACCGAAATTGTCTCGGTTGACCCCTCGTCTTTGACACACTTCTCTGGGCATTAAAGCTCAGCTACAAAGTCTTGAGAGTCTCCCAAAAACCATTGCTCAAGTGAGATTTTACCTAAATTTAAATTAAAACTGCATGAGTTCAACTATATTAACGAAATGCTTTATCAAGTGGTGAAATAAATCAATAGTTGCACGAAATAAAGGTAAATAAAGACCTTATAAATACATCATTTCACCACTTATCAGTACGTAAGGACTACATGACATCTCAGAGAGGAGATACAAGTCAGACGCTAAGAAGTAGAGAAGAACGGACCCGGTCTCAGGCAGAACGAGGAATGCTCCCAGTAACTATCTTCATCGATAATATAAGTAAAGAAACTTCAGAATATCAGTTAGGGAGAATAATTAAGAGATTCGCCAGTTGGAGAAGGTTATATATTAGCAGAAAGTCTAGAAAGTCAAGTAGCTACGCATGTGCTTTTGTGGATGTGGAGCATATTGACGATGCCAAGAGACTGATTGAAGGGATTCGAGGGTGGTACGTGAATGGGAAAAAAATATGGGCGCGAATGGAATATCAAGGCAGTAGGGAGAGGAAACAAGCAAATACCGCAGGGAAGCAAGTTGGAAATCGGAGAAAACTAAGCTTTTCGAACAGTTACTCCAAACAAGAGAAAAGTTGGGTCCGTAAAGAAAAAATATAGGCTCACGCATCAACAAGGCTGTCAATGAACGTCCAGGCAGATAAAGGGATGATATCATGCCTAAGTAAATGTGTAGTCATCACTATGCAAAAAGAAAGATCGGCAAGGGTTGCAATGGAAGTCTTGCGTAATCGGTAGCCAAACATCGTCGGTCTATTGGCGTTGTCAAGAAAGAAATTTCTTATGGTATTCAACACCATACAAGAAGTAGAAACCGTCATGCAACAGGCGCAAGAGTTGCAAAAGGAGGATGAAGAATTTAAAGTCCGACGTTGGGTAACTGAAGACCAAGTCGAGAAGCGAAAAACTTGGGTAGTCCTACGGGGTAAACCGTTGCATGCGTGGAATAAAAATAATGTCCGAAAGATTGTGCAAATGGTGGGTGATGTAATTCAGATAGAGGAGAACGAAAGCTATTTGTAGAAAATGCGGAGATTCGAATTCAGGTCGAGACCTCCTCCTTGCAGATGATATACTTAAAAAGTATGGTGAAGGTGGATAAACAACAATACCCTGTTAGTATAGTCGAAGTCAGTAAAACCTTGGCTAGAGGCAGACAAATTGACCAGTCGGAAAGTATTGTTCAGATGACAGACGTAAGTGTAAGGGCATACATGGGGATAGGTCAACACTAGCATTAACATGTTGACCACACAATGGAGGAAGATGGTGGCGAATCACAAAATATTCAATCGGCACAGGCAGAACATTCCCCCCTATCCCGAGGCGACTCTCTAATAGCATACTCTGGAGCAGTTAACGCGGAAGGGGGAAAATCATTACGCTGGAGTAATGAATCAAATTTCGAGAGTATGGAGGAGTCAGATGCACTATCTCCAAAAGGACAGGAAAAAGGAACGGTCATTGCTGAGTCACATCTGCTACAGCTGATCGGGCAGAAGAATGAAACGCTTCTCGATGACTCACGCCCACTACTTCTGATCGGACAGGAGAAACAAACGGACGAGGTTAGGACGGGACCGTCAGGAGCCCAAGAAAAAGGAAAGGACGGGACCGTTCTCGAGATAGATGAAGAGATAACGACAACGGATATCAAAAATTGCACAAGTCCCGATGTATTTCAAAACACCATGCAGATATCGCCGAGTCCGGTTTTCAAATCCCAAGGGTCCATCGCAGAAGTTATCCAGTGCGGTAGTATATTACCAGCGACAGAAGTTCGAGGCATCAACAACAATAATTCCACCAGTAAACACAGTACAGAGAAGCGAATGAGTGAGACAAATAATAAGTCTCTAGTCAAAGGGGGCGTCGGTTTACAATGAAGCACCGGGACGGCTAGCATACAGCGTTTGACGTTTGGAAACGTTTCGAAACAGGAAACGCGATCGAAACGTGGTCGAAACGTTTCGGACTGCATTTTTTATTTTTGAAACGTTTCACTTTTACTGAAACGTCCCGGTCCCAAATGGAAAGTATTCTGAACGTCCCCAACCTTATTTTGCCATTTTTTTTGAAAATCAAAAACTGAAATGACAGTATAATAAAAGACAAAAGACGTAAACGAGTATACCTTCCACTCTATTTTGGCTTCTCAGTTGAATTAGAATGCAGCAGAGAGCATACTCCATTCCAGACCAAAAAAAAAAACCTTCTCTGATATAGATCTCAAAACGAAAAACTAGTGCCATTGTTCTCTCTGTTTAATTCACAGTAACGCAGTTACGCAGGTACCTATCTTTTTGTTTGCTTTTCTGTAAAACGAGGGGTGAGGGGTGGCTGTCTTCTTTCCCACAGCTCGTTTTGTTTTCTCTCTATATTCCTGTAAAACGACAGGTGAGCGGTGATGTCTTCTTTTCCCACCGCTTACATTGTGGTCTTCTCTGTCAATTTTTATATTTTAACATAACAGTGGAGGCTCGCTCTGGAGGGAAAGAGGAAGAATCTTGGATGACAATATTATGTGGGCTGTAAAGCAGTACGATGGTGAGAGAGAGATGTCTGGTAGTGCAATTTTGGAGGGTTTTGTTTTGCTTCTGTTAGTGATCTTCTTTATCAATTTTTATATTTTAAAATTGGTTGATAAGTACAACTGTACAAACACACCTTTTCCTACTGCATATTTTACTTTAGTATTCATGTTCTGGTTCTGAAGCGATTGAGAAGAAACAATTCTGTATTTGTTACTTTTTATGTACATCTAAGATTACTATGGTGTGTCTTACAGTAATATTATCTTCTTTGAATACACTTTCCAACATTTTAGCTTACTTTAATTTATAAGTGATATGTTATATTTTTATATTTTTATCTATGTTGCCGTCCCCGTTTCTTCAATTTTTTAAAATTGACGTTTCGCCGTCTCCGAAACGTCCCCGTCCCCAAACTTGGAAACGTTTCCGTGCAACATAGTCGGTTTATTTGTGGGGCTGTTTCATAACACACCATCATCCGCGCACCATAGAGAGGATCCTCGAGCGAGGGACGACAGAGGCAAAAGTATTAACCCAGAAATTGAAGCAGCAGATTGTGTTGATCTCCTAACACAGCTGGGGTGCCGTGTACCTAATCCAAGTCTAACAAAAGAGAACCTCATCAAGCAAATCCAATCCCAGCCGTAGATCTGAGCAGGTGACCAATGGTGACAGTAGGACTCCAAAATATTAGGGGAATGAGTTATGAAGAGAAGCAACAGAAGATGAGAGAGGAGACCCGTAATCAAAATATCTCAATACTAGGTCTTGTGGAGACCCAACTCAGTGGAACAGCAGCACAAAAAATCCCACGATTATGGGGGAAGAAGCGATGCAGTCTAGCTTGGGAAGAAATCCCGAGTCAAGGAAGATCCGGTGGGTTAGTGGCCATGTGGGATGAAGAGGAGATTGAGATTCAGCGATCCAAGAAGAGGCAAAGATGGTTGATGCTCGAGGTAAAGGTAAAATCAGATGGAACAATAAACACGGTAACATTTGTATATGCTCCTTGCGACCCTAGGGAGAGGAAAGCTTTGTTTGAGGAGATCCTACAATCAACAGAGAACAGGCAACCGAAAATGTTGTTTCTGGGGGATTTCAATGAAGTATTGTCACCTACAGAAAGGGAGCCTACAAACTCGGCAAGACACACTATAGGTATGAAAGAATGTCAGTCTTGGGTTGATGTTATGCAATTGCTAGAAGTTCAGTTATTCGATGCCAAGTTCACATGGAGGAGAGGTTGATCAATGAGTAAGATTGATCGAGTATTTGCTACACATGATTGGATGGCCCAGTACCTAAACGTGAGCTTAAGATCTAGTGAGTGGACAATATCAGATCATCGCATGCTGGTATTGAATACAGGGAAGATTAATTGGGGCCCTAAACCCTTCAGAGCAATTGATGCTTGGCTTGATCATCCCGGTTTCTATGCCTTCGTCAAAGACAAATGGAGTAATATGCCTCGGGGATCGACAATGAGTAAGATGAAACGATTGAAGGTATCTTTGAAGAAGTGGAATAAGGAAGTCTTTGGGGAGATCCACCAGCGAATCCTGCAACATAAGGAGAATCTGAGAAAAATTGAAATGAAGATAGAAGCAGGTGACCATTCGCCGCAGACAGAAAGAGATAGAATCCAAGCAATGAAGAGTCTAGTTAAGGTTGAGAAATACAAGGAGATCTACTGGAGACAACTTTCACGGGATAAATGGATAAGGGAGAAGGATAATAACTCAAGCTACTTTCATAGAAGAGCCACCATCAACCACCGGAGGAAGATGCTTACATGCTTAATTTCGGATGGAGGAGTTGTTGAAAATTCGAGTGCAATAAAGCAACTTATAGTGGAATACTACACCATGCTCTATCGTGCATTTCCGATTTCAGACATATGTCCCCCCCATTGGTGTAGGCCCAATGCTATCTAGGGAGCAAGCAGGATCGATGGAGACTATCCCGACCTTGAGGAAAATTAGGCAAACTGTTGTGCAATGTGATGGGTCAAAAGCGTCGGGTTATGACGGATATAACATGAAATTTGTCAAGAAAATGTGGCACGTTCTAGGAGAGGAATTTGGTGGTGATGTGAGGAAGTTCTTTACGACCTCGAAGCTTGAAAGAGGGGCTAATACCACTTGGATAGCCTTGATCCCCAAGAAACCTGAAGCTCTCCATCTGGAAGACTATCGACCAATCAGTATGGTAGGATGCGTATATAAGGTGATTGCAAAACTGCTAAGTAACCGGCTTAGCTCCCACTTGCCCACCCTTATTGGTGAGACCCAATCTGGCTTTGTAAAAGGTAGAAACATCCTTGAAGGCCCATTAATTTCAAACTAAGTGATATCATAGCTAAAGAAAGGTAAGAGAAAAGGACTGCTGCTAAAGATTGATTTGAAAAAGGCTTATGATTCTGTATCTTGGTCATTTCTGGAAAAGATGTTAGAAGACATGGGGTTTGAAACACATGGAGGAGATGGGTGGCGGAATGCGTCTCGACGCCCAGAATTTTGATTTTGGTGAGTGGATCTCCTACTCAGCCATTTGCTCCTAGTCGTGGGTTGAGGCAAGGAGACCCCTTATCTCCATCCTTGTTTATGATCACGGTGGAAGTGTTAAATTGGCTGATAATAAGAGTGATGGAGCAACATAGATTCACGGGATTGGAGATTGGAGCTAGGCAGGTTAGGGTTACTCACCTACAGTTTGCAGATGACGTGCTGCTATTTTGCAAAATTAAGAAGGATGAGCTAGTACAGCTACAGAAGATCCTCATGGTATTTGCGGAAATGACCGGTTTGAGACTGAATATGGAAAAATCTAAGGCCTTTTGCATCAATGCAAATGAATATGGGACCCAATTGGTGTGAGAGATTTTCAAATGCCAAATGGTCGAGTTGTCGGCATTCTATCTGGGATGTCCGTTGGGAACTAACACAAGAAAGGCTGCAACTTGGGACCCGATAATCCAAAAGGTGAGGTCCAAACTAGCAACTTGGAAGGACATGAGTCTCTCTAAGGCCAGGCGTGCAGTTCTTATAAGGTCCGTTTGAAGTGGTTAAATCTCTCTCTCTTTCTCTCAAGACAGCAAGTGTGAAGTGTAATTGCCAATGTATTGATCAATGTCCCTTTTACATAGGGCGAGGCTCCTATTTATAGGTACAAGGTCACGTACTTCCTATACAACTTGTGGGGCCCATCCTTCTAGAACCTTCCATAACTTATAAAATCTATCTATACAACTTTATTATACCTTATACCCGACTGGTCACTTAGAAAACAATCTATCCTCCGAACTAGGTCTATCGGTATGGACATCTTCTTAGTCCCTATCGGTGATATTATGGTCTTAAAGCGTCCAACCGATCCCAACACGCTCTTCCACCGGTAAGATCGTAGCTTCGATGCGTCCGACCGACCTTAACATGTTCTCTCATCGGTAGGATCATAGCCTCAAAGCGTCTTTCACTGGTAGCTGGCCTTCTGCCTTGCTTCGGTAGATAACCTTCTCATGGCCTTTGGTATTACTCTACTTCATCAGTCCCACAAGATCTTTCCTTTGTCTAAAGGAGAGATCTTTCCTTTTTTCCTCTTTTTATTTTAAATTTTACGACGTTCGTTGTTGTAATCCATCCTCCCCAGTCCCACAAGACATTTCTTTTTGAATTTTTCAAAAGGTAATGTCTTCCGCATTCCTTTACTGTGGTCCTCCAGTAGCTTTTACTTTTTACCGCTCCGCCTCTTCGTCTTCGCCTCCTCGTCTTTCGTGTCTGCACCCTAGTCTGACACTACTGCAATTTCTGATGATTGCCTTTTTTGAAAACACGTTTCGTCAGCCTTATTTATAATCACCACGACGTTTGCCAGTTCCTTCTCATCTTTCCTCTTTTCAAACTTTCAAGCTTTTGCGCTCTTTGCTCTCTCCCCCGTCTCGTCTTCCTCCTGCTGTCGTCACTTCTGTTATTCCGATATTTTCTTCCATGGATTCTCCCAGCCCTGCCGCTTCCGCCGTTGCACCAGGCAACCCCGTTGATTCTCCTAGCCCTGCCGCTTCCACCATTGCACCAGGCAACCCCATGGTACTTGTTGACGGAGCGGGGTGCGTCCAAGATGCAGTTGCTGTCCCTGTCAAGGAGTATCGCCAAGGTACTGGTTCCCACCTCTCTGTTGCCGACGTTAAGGCGGTGATGAAGGATATCCAGGTTCCCCTTGGAACGAAAATCCATATTCCGGCACCAACTGCTCATCCCTTTGACCATTTTGGGCTGAAGTTTGTGGTGTATCAGGAGCATTTCAACCGCGGAATAAGCCTGCATCCGCACCCCTTCATCCTTGGGTTCTTATCGCGCCGCTGCTGCACACTCGCCCACCTTAACCCCAACGCTTTGGGATGCTTACACGCTTTCCTGGTTGTTTGTGCCGACGGCGAGATTACTCCGGACGCACGGGAGTTCGTGAACTTCTTCACGACCATGGTGAATTCTACTGCTACCGAGGAAGACATATCTATTCTCGCGGCGCCTGACTACTCTTTTTTCAAGCATGTGAATTTGGAAAGCGGCTGGTCTTCAAATTGGTTTGTCATCTATCCTCCGTCCGGTAGGTTTCTTGGAGTTGTGCATGTCGGAGACATCCTCAAGGGTCAACTATCGGCCGCAATGCCTCCTCCGAAGGAAGTGTCTGAGGCTGGCGATGCCCTCAAAAAATTAAGCTCATCAAAGTTGCATCCCGTTACCCACTTTCTAACCAAAAAAAAGCTTGACCAATGTCAAAACCCCTGTCAACCATAAGTCCCTTTTTATCCTTGCTTTCTTCCTTTGCTATTTTTCACCGCTGAATTTTGTGTTTCTTTTTTTTTTTAGAATTTACTCTTTCGGGGGAAAAATTGTTTCCTCCAAACAACTGGTTGGATGTGAACTTCTGACCTACTGAAGAAAAGAAAACTGCCGCGGGTGCTGCTCCCAGTGGTAAAGCCCGAAGTCCCACTGTTTCTAAAAGAAAAAACACCGATGGTGATAGTAAGCTTGGAAAGAAAAAATTTAAGTTGGTGAGAAAGGGCGAGACTGCTACTGGTACCGTTGCTAACTCTACCGGTCCCCCCACCGTTCTTGACTCTATACCCCTTTACTATGCAAGTTTATTTGTGATCCCAGTTAAGGTTCGGAAAAAACTAGCGGCCATCCAGAGGCAATTTTTTTGGGGAAAGAATACGGATAAATTCTTAACTCCAGTCTCATGGAAGAAGATGACACGTCCGAAAGAAAAATGGGGCCTTGGTTTTACTGATTTGCAATTGAAAAACTTAGCATTCCTGGCTAAGTGGAGGTTTAGCTTTGTAAAAAATAAGTCCACCCTGTGGAAGCGAGTGGTCCAATCAATATATAGCATGAGGAGGGGTATTCACACGGGGAATGTGTGTGAAAATACAGCTAAGTCAAGAGGAATTTCGCATTCAATTTGCTTGACCACGGAAGTTTGTTCATCACTCAAAACCATCATGGATAGTAAAGTAAAAATCGTGATGGGCGATGGAAGTGATATATCATTCTGGTATGATCGGTGGACACATGTAGGGAGTTTACGAGATGTATTCCTGCGCCTCTTTCAAATTAGCTTACAACAGGACTGTATGGTTGCTCAGACAGGAGAATGGCAGAATGATGAATGGGTTTGGAGATTATAGTGGTGACGAAATTTGTTTGGGTATGAGGTGGAGCAGGAGACGTCACTATACAAACTGCTGCAGGTCTCTTCGTCTCCGACTAATGTCCATGCACGTGATGAGGCCATCTGGTCCAGCTCAGGTAAGTATTCTATCTTCAAAGACATTGTTTCCTCCTTGAATGATATAAAAGTAGATGTGCAGGCTGCTGTGAATGAGATTGATTTGAAGCCGATATGGAAAGGTTTGTGTGAGCCTAGAGTGGAGATAACGATATGGTTTGCGCTTAGAAGAACGCTAATGACTCGAGAGCTTTTATTTGAAAGAGATGTCATCCCTATCGGCCAATATTGGTGCCCATGGTGCAAAAGGGTAATGGAACAACTCGATCATGTGGTGTTTCACTACGCTATTATCGGGCGGATTTGGGAGTGTATCTTACAGTGGTGGAATGTTCCATCCACTTTTCAAAGGGAAGTAGTAGAAATATATATGGTCTGGTTCTCCTATCCGCTTGCTTCGAAGGCCCGACGAGTTTGGAAGTCTACCTTCTGCTACGGCATTTATTATATTTAGCTGCATCGAAACAATGTTATCTTCCGGGGGATACATATGAGGTTAATCGGATTATCACCCAGATAAAGCTGGGTGTGTGGTGATGGACTAAGACATGGAGGAAGGATTTCCCATTATCTTGTAATGCATTTGTAGGAGTCACATCCTTGAAGGATTATTTGTAAACTTTAGTTGCTGTTCTAGTTTGTTTGGAGTTGTTTTACTTTGTTGTAGTTGGTCACCTAGGTTGTAATCGGATGAGGTGGGTACTCTTTTTCCTCTTCAAGTTTTTTCCCACTGGGTTTTGCTTGAAGAAGTTTTAACGAGGCCCAAAATCAAACCCATCCACCTGGTTCTCCAGGCTTTAATATATAATTGACTATATGCCTAAATTATCTAAAAAAATATATCATGATTTGCAAACGATACAGTATATACGATGGAAGAAGAATTCTTTCACCTTGGGAAATCGAGCAAGGAACTGGATCTCGGCTGAATGTAGGATGGGGGTCCCTGACAAATTGCAGCTGATGCTGTTGTAAACCAGTTTGCCTTCTTTCAGTGCCGTAGAGATTGTTGTGTCAGTCAGCTCATGAGCATCATCAAGATTATTCACCACCGGCTTCAAAATTCTTAAAACTTAGTGTTAGTATGTTATTCAATAAGAACTACACATTCCCCACACAGAAAGACTAGATAAACACACGGTCATATCTTAATGATTTTCGGGACATGTGCTAAAATTTAGAATGTTGCCCTTATAGAATTTAATTATGTAAATATAGAGAAATTACTAAATTATATTATGCATACACAATGGTCATGTTTACAATATTTGAATCCATCTCAAACATAAAGTTGTGATTTAGATTACTACAAAATGTTCACTTGAAAGTACTCATTATTCTTGTATTCTTTGAAGTCAACCAACTCATAATAATTGATTTGCTCCAAGAGATCATTTTCAATTGCTATCATCGCTAACCCATTAAGTCTTTCTTAAGATATTGTAGAATGCAAATATGACTTCAACAACTTGAGCTTCGAGAAATTTTTTCTGTAGATGCAACAATAACAACAATAGTCAACAAAATACTATATGCAATGGTTGTTGTAGGAAAGCAATCAACAGACCTTAAATAGCTCAAAATCTCAAATGTCCCATCTTTTGTTAGAAAAAAAACTCTCTAATTAATTTAAGCTCTACATTCAAATCACTTCCATTGATATCAGACTGTCTACAATTACTAAATGCATTTTCAAGATGAGTGCGACAAGACATTAGATTCAAGTCATCCAATGAATGCAACCTATCTAATGTAAATAGGAAACCAAAAAATGTATGATATTCTTGGTATTGCTCAAACCTCAATTCCGAATAAATAATTACATGATCCACAATGTATAAAAAGTACTTAACTCTAAAGGAATAATCAGAAGCTAAACATGAATATTAGGTGAACTCTAATCAAAATATTTTTTTCCCTTGAATTTCATGCCTGACAGGAAACACAAGATCAATATTCATTTCAATGCAAATCTTCTTAACAACATTAGTGGAATCATAGTAACATCTTTCCCTATACTTCTCAAAAAGTAAAATCAAACATTTTACTTCTTCAATTGCAACATCAATTAGCATATCTTTTGATTGCAAATGTTTACTATATTACCAAATAATTATTGCAATTAGAAATTCATAATCACCAACATGCTAGAAAAAAGACAATAAATCACAGTTAATTGATTACAGTTAACTGTCATACCATGATTAATTAGAGGACCAAAGACTAGAAATTAAGGTTCTAGCAAAAATTACAGATTAAAAGAGGGCGGGAAACATTTACGGGTTGGGTTTACGAGACTTCATGCCATGGTTATACCCGAAATTGCAATTCAAAGTAAGTCGTAGTGTTTAAATTATAGTTTTAGCAAAAACTGTAATCTAAAGTTTCTGTGAAAAACGAGCATTAGACATTAGCGGGACGGGTTTACAGGACCTTAAGTCACGGTTATACCTGAAACCGAAATTTAAAGTCGCTCTCAGTGTTTACATTACGGTTCTAGAAAAACCATAATTTAAAATGTAGCACAAGTAATAAAAAATTTAATTATTATATATCTAGGTTAACATTTGCAAAATTAATAGAAATTAGTAGTTATAATAATTTAAATTAGTAACGATATACATATATAATTATTTAATTATATACATTGTTTTACATTTTACTCCATAATGCTTTTAATTTACAAAAAACGACATAAATAATAAAATATAAAAAAAATACTAAAAGTAATAACAATTTTAATTAGTTGATGTGTTGGTTAAGATTTGAAAAATAAAGATAAAATATACATATATATGTACATAAATCTTTAAAAATGTTAAGTTATTCAATATTATAACAAACATAATATATAATACATATTAATGTTTTGAATTTACAAAAGATCACACAAATTAATAAGACTTTGAAAAAATAGTAAATGTAATACCAATTTAAATTAGTTTATCTATTTTATTAATTTTTATATATCCCATGTTCGATTATGTCTCGGCAGAAATTTTCATTTATATTCAAAACACCAAACATCCACTATAAACATGTAGTTTGTATATATGTTTAATTAACTATCACGGCATAGTGGTTAAGACTTTGGCGTGTGTGGAACCCACACGTCATGGGATTGATTCATGATTTTACAGAAATCCGTAACTTAAAGTCTTTGTCCATATCACATAATGTCAAGTTAAGACTATGACGTCCACAAGCATTGTAAAAAGCTCTTGTATTTAAATCCAATAGCGTTTTTTGCACTCCTTGACACTTTCCTTTCATATATGATCCATTTTCACAGCTCTGACCTCTCACATTATCTATATCAATATCTAGGGACTTCAATTCATTTTGTAAAACATCAAAAGTCCTTGGCCTCTAGAATCATTAACATTCAAAAATCCTAAAAAAGACTCCTCGATATGAGCCGCATGAGAAAAAACATCAACATATCTCTTATCAAAGACATTTACTCCTGGTGGCTAGAGTCAGGAGTGCAATCAAGACTAACAGAATAATACATTGCTTGCGTAATCTTTTTAGTGATTTCTGATTTGATGTCATTAGCATGCAAGCCTATCAATTCATTTTGAATGTTATGATCATGAACATAAATTTCATAATTTGTAATGTGCCTAACATGCTCTTGAACAGAGGATCAAACTCTGGCAACATCTCAGTTTGGCCTAAGAAATTTTCGTTACTACTTTCATACAATAATGTTTCTTTTGTACCACAAAAAACTAGACTATGTTTTCCATTATTGACATATTCTACACTTCTCTCATGCTCTCTAAGCCTTTCACTAGTATGTGATATGTGACCAATTTTCAAAACCTTTTTTTTTCAATTGACTTTTTCCGGTCCTTTTCTAAATATTTTGCAACAAAAGCAGAACAGTTCATCAAGCTCCTTTGAATATACTAACCAATCTCTATCACACTTTTCTCCATTGAGCAAAACTCTAGTATAAAATCTAGATAAAAATCACCTAGAAATTTTATCTTTAGACCCTTTTCTCAATCGACAAGTCTCTTTTGGGTTCATTTGTCACTAAAACTTTAATCGTTTTAGAATCAAGAGAATCCCAAACTCTTGGATCAATACATCTGATAAGGGAGAAAATGTTAATGACTTTAATTGCTCAACATCATCCATCACTTCATCATGATTCACAATAGCCTCAACATGATTACTAGAAAGAGTTTCAATTGTTGAAGGCACAACAATATCAATATTAGTCACTTCACATCATTCACAAAAGGCTCAACGTGATCCGCAGAACGTGATCCGCAGGAAGAGTTTCAACATTTGAAGGCACATCATTATCAGTATTAGCAAGATCATCATAATTGATATCAAGAGCTTCCGTTTGAGATTGTTGTAAATCTTCAATCCTCTTTCTTTGCTTATGCTTTTCGCATCCGTAATCATACTTTCCACTTTTACACAACATAAAAATAGTATTAGATATAGGTAAGAATGGTACAACATAATTTTTAACGATTGATAATATCTATACTCCCTTCTCCTTTGTTCTTGATTACCATAAGTTTCACAACATTCTTCGGCTATTCAAAGTAAATAACTGCAAAAAAAAGACAAATTATAATGAATTTAACCAATTTTGACTAATATAATAGAAAGAAAACATATTTTCATCATTGAAGTACTTTAATTCGACATATAAGAGGTGGTGGTTGTTTATTCATATATTTTTAGATCATCCGCACAACAATAACTAAAATGGTAATCAAATTCATAAGTAGGGCACAAGTGTTTATCTCTCAATAAACAAACTACACGCATAAACATCTAATAACGTTCAAACTCATTGACATAATCGTAATCACAAACCCAATTCTGAAAAACCATTCTGCAGGTTTATGCTTTACACATTGCCTCAGTACTCATTTGACTACATTTTCCAGGCCTCTTTGAACAGAAAGAGAACGGACAAAACGTGTTATGAGAACACAAAAATGTCTTTGCTGCATCCGGAATAGTACGGGGATGGCGTGAGGTGATTTTGGTGTCCTTAACCCTTCTAAAATTTTTTTTAAAAAAAACAGTGCAAAATAATATCTGATATCATGATGAATTTTAGTAATAATTTTACAAATTTTTAATGAATTTTATATCTTTTCCTTAATAAAAAGGATAAAAACAATTTAATCCTAAAACTACAGCTCAACTGAAAAGTAAAATTGGATTAACTTAAAAACTTGTTTCAGCTAGTAAGGTAAAAATATCTACTTGAGGGGCAATTGTTTCTTTCTTCAGATATCATAAAACATGACCAAGATCATATAATTGTATATAAAAAAACATCAAATTGCATATCATGTTAAGGTATAACATGAACCACATTCAAATCTCTTAACTGCGATCCTTGCACATGTTTACATCATCAACTCTTTGTATTTACAAAAAATTTTGATATTAGCTTCTTGTTGCTGCAGGAATGCTTACTCCTAGATATGTGTTTCTAGGCGGAATGAAACTATTTTGAGTTTGATATGCTATTTGGGAAAAAAATTCTGAAATAAAACTCCACAACAAAAATATTACTTATATTAACCTCCAACCAAAACTAATTCCTAAAATAACACTCCCGTGAGAAATCGTCTCTTCAAAAGACGATTTCATTAATTGTAGAAGCTGAAATCGTCTCTTCAAAAGACGATTTCACTTATTTCTGAGAAACTGAGAAATCGTCTTTTCAAAAGACGACTTTAGAAATCGTCTTTTGAAAAGACGATTTCTCTCTGAGTCAAACCGAGCCATCGCAACGTTTCAACACTTGAAATTTTCTTAAGTGTTGGGTAATAGGTGAAATCGTCTTTTCAAAAGACGATTTCAATTTCAATAATTTGTGAAATCGTCTTTTGAAGAGACGATTTCTCCCGGAAATGTTATTTTAGGAATTAGTTTTGGTTGGAGGTTAATATGAGTAATATTTTTGTTGTGGAGTGTTATTTTGGACTTTTTTTCTGCTATTTGGTTTAATACATCCAAACCGACATGTTCCGATCCAAAATTAAAAGATGGTGGTTCAATTGGAGAGGCCCCACTAAGCCGTTGGACCAAGGAAGCACTGACCCGTGATCCTTCGAAAAAAATTCTGAAATAACTGCAGACGTTATATTGTGAGTGGTTAGAACAGGTGTAATTAACATAAAAGAAAGAAATTAAAACCCAAAAATAACGTCGGGCTGCAAATAAATCCCGGTCGCAGTAGTATAGTGAAGATGTAAGCAACCGGATGTCGAACCGTGGGACTAATATAAATATAATAGTACCTAAGCGTGTCACAAAAGGGGGGTGGATTAATTGACTTGTAAAATAAATAAAAAGAAAAGATAAAATAAACTAAGTTGACAGATAAATAAAATGGAACTCTGGGTCAGGTTAATATAATCTGCATAATTAAGCTATCTCTACTGGTTTAATAATTTGGCAAGGTTCCTGTAATTATCTTAAGGACTAAGTCATAGCCTCATAAGAACTCGTTCACTGTAATGCAAGGTTCTAATCAAGGTTCAAGCAAAAGCCTGCGAACGGCAGAGGAGTATTGAGGAATTACATTTGCAACTGAATACTAACTTATTAAATCATAACAAGTTTCCTCCAGTTTTACGCCTTAATTAACCTGTCTATTTATCACCTGGTCTGATCAAAATAGACTTAGTAGAGCAATTTAATAAATTCGCGAGATCTATTAAAAGGCGAGATAACTTTTAAAACGTAACAAACTGTATATAAATAAACCAGTAGAAATATTGCATAATTAATACAGATACATAATAACTATTCCCAGAGTAAACGTAAACTAGCCTAACATAAATAGATAGATAGAGACGAGAGTAATAGAAATCATCCGTAATCACTCCGTCTCACTCTACTATTTTGTGTACGTAGGGCTAGAGGTGAATTTGGTGGACTGTAAATAAATAAAATGGAGAAGGCGGGAGAAGAGAAATAAGATGGCGTGAAGTGGTCGTGGATCGATTGGTGAATTCGTGAGTGATTTATTGGGTGAAGCTCGTGGGTTTAAATAGGGAAAGGAAAAGGCAAAGGCAGCAGATAAGGAACGCGTGAATGGATTGAGCTCATTGATTGCTCACTGATTGAAGCATTGATTGCAGGGGACAGGAGTTGGAGACGGGGAGCGAAATAAGGTAGGCGCCAGCGACAGTGGACGAGTGGGCGAGTTGAAGACAGTGAAGGTAAGTTGCAGACGACGGGCGAAAAGAAACTGGTCGCGAGGCACAACCGCCTTTGACCGCCAGCTAGTGGGCGGTGCCCACACTCGAGTCCGCCTCCTTAACCGCCAGCTAGGGCGGTCTTCCTAGCCTAGTCCGCCTCCTTAACCGCCCATTAAGAGGCGGTTGCCTCAGCCTTGTCCCGCCCGGCGGTTTCCCGTGTGACGTCCGCCACTTAGGGGGGGGTTGCACCAGTCCACCGCGTGACTCTCGCGTGACTCTGTTTGATCGGCTCTACATTCTTCGTTATAAGTCCGTTTTCTGAGCCGTTTGCGTCTATGCGTTTGTCTCTTTATCTACTTTACTCCCAGCTTGGTTTTCCTCATGTTTGAACAATAAATTTGTGAGATAAACAATAAAACATAAACTAGAGGAAAATTAACCGAAGTGGAGAAATGAGCAAGAAAAGTGATAAAATATGAAATACACCTATAAATCATGCTCATTTGGACACTTATCACACCCCCACACTTATCTTTTTGCTTGTCCTCAAGCAAAACCAGTACCCAAGTAGGGAATGCTCAATACTAACAAATATTATTATGAAGGGTAGGATAACATGATCTTTTCAACTTATTGAGGAGTGTGAAAAATTAACTGCTGGTGGCATAGGTGTGTTCAGGTTAAAAATAAAATATAGAGTTTCGGGGTATGATCTAAGGTACTTCAATGTTTCTTTTGTTTAGGTGACTGAGAACTTTTACCATTGCCAACTTCTCTCAAGAATGGGCATTGAGGAGAAAACAAAAGGAAAAATAGATTTATGCATTTGCTTCACTTTTGCATAAGAGATGAGAAGATAATATGTAGGCATCAAGCCTTTGTATTTAAGAACACTCAACTCTCTTGTTGGTTACCAATGGTGTCTCGCAAGTCCCTTATTTATTATATATTTTTTCTTTTTGACAGAGAAGCACCCCTTAGCAATCCCTAAGAAGAAGACAGAAAGAACCCCTGAGCAATAAAATCCAACCATTTGCAGATTATTTGGTCACACCGCATATAAAATGCTCCTCAAAAGTAATCAAAATTTTTAAAATTTGTACATTTATCCTACAATTCATAACAATATTTATTCTTAAAGAGAACAACCCACATATAAATGGTCCATAATATTGAATTGGACAAACGAAAGATAAGGAGAGAGATTAAACATTTAAGCACAAAATGTTACCGAAAAGGGCACACTCCCCCACACTTAAATTGAACAATGTCCTCATTGTTCACCAGAAAAACAAGGGAAGCTTTCAGAAGACCTTTTCGGTAAGTAGATAAAATAGAGATAACACAAAGATCACAAAAAACATTTAAGCACATAAACGCTCCTCTGCAGTTTTTATTTAAATAAAAGCATATTTAAAAGAACTGGTACTCCCCTGATATTATTTTTGCTTGCGTTAATCGGAGTTCCCCCACACTTGAGCTTCAGCCTCAAGTAGCGTAGCTTGGTTGCGGTGTCCACATGGAGGTGCACCTGCATAAGACACTAGAAGCAACCATACTAAAAACGGGGTTAAAAGTTAGCAAAAATAAAATTTTAAGAGAATCTGAAAATTAAAAGAGCATAAAAGCAAAATAAAAATAAAAGTACACCCGGGTTGCCTCCCGGGAAGCTGCCCTTCTTTAACGTCTTTGGCTAGACGCCTGCTCGTTATCCTGGATCAAAACAAAATGTTACCTCGGCATATAAAATAAGAAAATTAATACTCCACAAAAGCTGATGTTTGAGGAGGTAATGCCGGGAACGTAGTTCTAACAGAAGACCCGGTGGTGATGATTTTTCTTCCTCAAATTGGAGGATGTAAACATCCTCCTCTTGTAGGTGAGGCTCGTAAAAAGAACGCTGATCAATATCATCTTCAGAGAAAGTTAATTCTTTAAAGGTGATAGTGGCGTTTTGTTTGGATATTTTGGAGGGAGATGGTGGCAATTCCTTCTCTTCATTTTCGAGGATGTAAATATCCTCATTGTCTGGGTATATTATAGAGAAGAATGGAAAATAGTGGTAATTGATTTTAGAGGGAGGAGTCTCTATGAATGGCTCGTTTGTAGTGGGGTGTTCTACCTCTTGAACTGTTTCGCTCATTGATTGCTCTAGTAGTTGAGCGATTCTCTCCAGGTAGTCTGGTTGATCTTCTAACCAGAGTTGCTCTTGGACTATGAGACAATCCTCAAAATCATGAGCTCCCCCACATACGGAGCAGTATAAATCCTGCCAAAATTCAAACGCTTCTTCCATTTGCCACGTACAGAGATTTTTTTTTTTTTGTTTTTTCTGTATAAAACAAAACTACTGAAAAAGATTAGAAAATAAAATGATTAGAAACAAACATAATAATATAAACACAAATATAAAAGATAATAAATATAAACAACAAACAAAAATAATATAAACAAAATTTTCTAATAATACAAGTGAATAATCCGGGGCTTAGGGACTAGAATAAACTAGTCCCCGGCAACGGCGCCATTTTGCAGACGTTATATTGTGAGTGGTTAGAACAGGTGTAATTAACATAAAAGAAAGAAATTAAAACCCAAAAATAACGTCGGGCTGCAAATAAATCCCGGTCGCAGTAGTATAGTGAAGATGTAAGCAACCGGATGTCGAACCGTGGGACTAATATAAATATAATAGTACCTAAGCGTCACAAAAGGGGGGTGGATTAATTGACTTGTAAAATAAATAAAAAGAAAAGATAAAATAAACTAAGTTGACAGATAAATAAAATGGAACTCTGGGTCAGGTTAATATAATCTGCATAATTCTATCTCTACTGGTTTAATAATTTGGCAAGGTTCCTGTAATTATCTTAAGGACTAAGTCATAGCCTCATAAGAACTCGTTCACCTGTAATGCAAGGTTCTAATCAAGGTTCAAGCAAAAGCCTGCGAACGGCAGAGGAGTATTGAGGAATTACATTTGCAACTGAATACTAACTTATTAAATCATAACAAGTTTCCTCCAGTTTTACGCCTTAATTAACCTGTCTATTTATCACCTGGTCTGATCAAAATAGACTTAGTAGAGCAATTTAATAAATTCGCGAGATCTATTAAAAAGGCGAGATAACTTTTAAAACGTAACAAACTGTATATAAATAAACCAGTAGAAATATTGCATAATTAATACAGATACATAATAACTATTCCCAGAGTAAACGTAAACTAGCCTAACATATTAAATAGATAGATAGAGACGAGAGTAATAGAAATCATCCGTAATCACTCCGTCTCACTCTACTATTTTGTGTACGTAGGGCTAGAGGTGAATTTGGTGGACTGTAAAATAAATAAAATGGAGAAGGCGGGAGAAGAGAAATGAGATGGCGTGAAGTGGTCGTGGATCGATTGGTGAATTCGTGAGTGATTTATTGGGTGAAGCTCGTGGGTTTAAATAGGGAAAGGAAAAGGCAAAGGCAGCAGATAAGGAACGCGTGAATGGATTGAGCTCATTGATTGCTCACTGATTGAAGCATTGATTGCAGGGGACAGGAGTTGGAGACGGGGAGCGAAATAAGGTAGGCGCCGGCGACAGTGGACGAGTGGGCGAGTTGAAGACAGTGAAGGTAAGTTGCAGACGACGACGGGCGAAAAGAAACTGGTCGCGAGGCACAACCGCCTCCTTGACCGCCTCCTAGTGGGCGGTGCCCACACTCGAGTCCGCCTCCTTAACCGCCAGCTAGTGGGCGGTCTTCCTAGCCTAGTCCGCCTCCTTAACCGCCCATTAAGAGGCGGTTGCCTCAGCCTTGTCCGCCCGGCGGTTGCCCGTGTGACGTCCGCCACTTAGGGGGCGGTTGCACCAGTCCACCGCGTGACTCTCGCGTGACTCTGTTTGATCGGCTCTACATTCTTCGTTATAAGTCCGTTTTCTGAGCCGTTTGTGTCTATGCGTTTGTCTCTTTATCTACTTTACTCCCAGCTTGGTTTTCCTCATGTTTGAACAATAAATTTGTGAGATAAACAATAAAACATAAACTAGAGGAAAATTAACCGAAGTGGAGAAATGAGCAAGAAAAGTGCTAATATAAAATATGAAATACACCTATAAATCATGCTCATTTGGACACTTATCAATAACGTTGTTGGAAGAAACTTGTTCCCGTATTAACATCTTCCCCAAACTAATTACTGAAATAACGTTTCCGGGTGAAATCGTCTCTACAAGAGACGATTTCATTAATTATCAAAGTTGAAATCGTCTCTTAAAGAGATGATTTCTCCTTTTGTCCGCGCCACGTTGGCGCTGATTTGGCATGGAGTTGGAGCTAAGGCAAAATCGTCGCTTCAAGAGACGATTTGTAGAAAACGTCTTCTGTAAAGACGACTTCACCCTTCTTCCGTTGCGCGCGAGAAAGTTACTAATGAAATCGTCTTCTTCAAAGACGATTTCTCTAATAAATCGTCTTTTGTAAAGACGATTTCACGGGTTGTAAAATACAGACCCGATTTTTCCCTTCCTCATTCTTTCTTTCCTTCTCTGTCGATTTTCCCTCCCGAGAGCAGCAGAGCAGCGAAGACCAGCGACACCACCGCCCCACCTCGTCTCCTGTTCACCGGAATCCACCGCCGGTTGCCGCCGTCGCCGACCACAAACTCCACCTCCGACCACCTGCATCAAATACTAGTTGTTTAGGTAATTTTCAAACCCTAAATTAGTTAGAAAGTGTTAGAAAATTAGGGGTTGTTAGAAAATTAGGGATTGTGATAGTGGGAGCTTTTTATGTGTGTTTGTGTGTTAAATTGCAGTGGTAACTGATTATTTGCTAAATTGAAGTGATAATTTGTTGTTGGTTTGTGAAATTATAGTCAAAATGAATTGTTTGTGTAATTTGGTAATATTGTGATGTAGTAGCATTTGGGAAATTTTGGATATATGTGAAATTGAAAACACAATTAATTGTTTGAAGTGTTTACATAATTATAGGCAATTGATATGGTTGAATTGTAGAATTAGTTGTTGAATGGTAGTGTTTAAACAACATTATAGTTTTTGTTTATTTTTTTCGGCTTTGTTTGTTTCCAATCAGCCAAATGGTGGAACGGTTGACTAAATTTGTGAATTACGAATGGTGTATGCAATTAGGTGGATATGTCCGACGTTATCCAGTTCTTATGTCGTATTAGTGGCAAAATTGTTTATGGGCCAAACGGAGCTGATTACGAGGGTGGGAAGAAGAAGCTCCTCACGATTAGTGGCGACACCCAATTATGAGCAGCTTATTGCTGAGATTGGTAGTCGTTTCGGTATCGACTTGTGCACCCTGAAGTGACGGTGTCACAAAGGATGGGTAAGACAAAGAATGACGGAACCACAAAGTGGACAGTGATACCCATCGATGATGATGGGGATCTGAAAAGTGCCATGTTATATTGTCAACATGATGGGGCACAAGATATATTCTATGAATTGTACGCTGAAGTACATGAAAAACTGCAACCACAAACACTTCTCATTTCCTCATCTTATCAACACCAAGCTCCTCCAAGCTTCATACCACCTGAAAACCTAATCCCTTTGCCTTCTTCATATCCCATACATCAAGCACAAAACATCACAAACACTTCTCTTATACTTAATGCTCCAAGATGAAACCTACTTACATACACAAAACATTCATCATACCCAACACCCGTTGTAGATCCTCTCGAACATGATGGTGGTGATGAACTTGGACACTTTGATGATGACGGCGACTTGCGGGAAGACTTCGAGGAGGACGAGATGGAAGGGTTTGGACACTTTGATGATGATGATGATGATGATGATGATGATGATGATGATGATGATGATGATGGATGATGATGATGATGATGATGATGATGATGATGATGATGATGATGATGATGATGGTGATGACAATGATGGTGCCGATGATTCCACACCGACTAATGTGGCTGCTGCTTTGGTCACTACCACCACCGGGGAGGGCGATGCTTCTCTAGTCCATCCATACCCATTCTACAACGCCGGTGGTGGTAGTGGTATTATGAGGTGGGAAGAGGAACAAGAACTGGAACTGGGAGATTGGAGCTACAGCGATGAGTTCAAGAAGGGTATGCTGTTCCGGAGCAAAGAGGCGCTGATACATGCTGTGAAGAGGCACCACATTATTCATCATCGGTCGTTTGTGGTGAACCGGTCAACCACAAAGTTGTGGGACATCTACTGCTCATCCAAAAACGAGTGTGGATGGAGATTGCGTGGTGTGGTAACGAAGAAGTACCCTAGTTTCTTTATGATCACCATTGCTAAAGGCCCGCACACCTGTCTGAACTCGATCTTGAGTCAAGAGCATCCACATCTTGACCTAAGATTCATGGCATGCATATTCACCAAGTATGTCAAAGAGAATCCTTACATCAGAGTTGGTGACCTTCAGACAGTGATAGCTGATCAGTTCCAGCATTCTGTCAAGAGGAAGAATGTTTGGGCGGCAAAGGTGAGAGCTATTGAGATGGTGTATGGTGATTGGGATGATTCTTACAGCACGTTACCACACTTCCTGAACCATCTCGTGTGCGAGGAAAGGGAAGACCAAGATCAACCCGTATTCGTAATGAGATGGATTTGAAGGAGCCAAAGAAAAAGACTAGATGCAGTAGGTGTGCGCAAGAGGGTCATAACAAGAGGAAATGTCCTAGTAGTAGTTCTACTTAGTGTTTGTTGTGTTGTACTATTAGATTATGTTTGTACTTGAATTTTTGTTATTAATGCAATGTTTCTTATGTTTTGAAAAATTGCATATTCTTTTCTAAGATACGAGCTTTTGATATGGTTGAATCTCTGTTATTTAATATTTAGTTACACATGGATCCCGGTCCACCCCGTGGTTCCATACTTCGACATCAGCGTCATCATAGGTCTACATCTATTTGGGATGGGAACGAGTATCAGGTATTACACTGTCGCCGCTTCGAGGCTAGTGTACGACGTGGCGGGCATGTACGTTACGATGAGAGGATGCGCCCATACTTAGAGGCCTCTGGTTTCATTGGGTTGGCAAGTCTAGAGTTCATCTCCTTGGACTGGCATCTGATCACTGCTCTGGTCGAGAGATGGCGTCGAGAGACCCATACTTTTCACATATTGCACGAGCTCGGGTGCCTCTTATATGCTTTCATATAGTGGAGTGGCATCTCCCGGATCGTGTGATGCGGCAGTTTGGTGCGAGACAGTTTCCACCGGATGATCCTAGGACAGACGGGGATGATGCACGGGTTGATCTCCACAGCATTGACTTGAGAGGCCGCACGGATTGGAACTAGGCGACTCACCATTCAGAGTACATTGCCCTGTGGAACCTGCGCGCTGAGAGAGTTGTCGATCTAAACATGGATGATCCTGGTCCTGCGTACGAAGAGTGGTACGGCCGCAACACGAGGAGATACATTGGCCGTACGGGAGCTCTATTGGGATACATGGTGAGTAATTCCGACTTTACTTGTTTTATTTTAGTATTATAACATATCGTTTTGTTATATTCATGTTTTCAATTGTGGTATAGAGGGAGACCACACATGAGGTCATCGACATGCTAGATGCGATGCGTGTCGATGATGCTCTCACTAGTCTACGGGCGATGAGAGACGAGTACAACAACACGTACTACGTCCTTCCACGGCCACAGCATGTCCCAGTAGCTGCCCCAGACGAGGAAGATGCTAATGCCGCTACGGATCAGGGTAGGATACAAGGGCGTGGTCGTCGTCCTCGTGGTCGAGGTAGAGGAAGAGGACGTGCACGTGGTGAAGCTCCTGGGGCAGTAGATCATCAGGAGGCGTTCGACATCGCTGGTAGTATGACCCTATCTCAGATCGTTGATACTACGCAGCAGGTCGACACTACTGGATTTGCATATTTTGGGAGCAGCTCAGGCTTTCCCGGGGCGTCATCCTCCGGTGCTGGGACGAGCATGGACATCACGACGCCGGCTGCAGACCTTGCATTAGCCTCTACATCTACTCCTGGAGCACCACTTAGGGATAGAGATTCCCGAGATTGTCATGATGTAGGGGATCTAAGTGGTCGTGACCTAGATCCTACTCTTGCATCAGCAGTTGAGGATCCTACACCTAGAGTGACTAGGATATGTACGACGTAGTAGACGTCGATGATGTAGACCTCATACTTATTACATTTTGTAAACAACTTGACATTGTGCCACTATTGTTTATGTTTTCTATTTTATAAACTATTGAATATGGTAAACATTATGATTTCTTGTGTTTCTGTAATATCACAATTGTGTTGAAGTGTTTCTGAGTATCGTGATTGTGTGGGAGTTTACAATATGTACAGGTTGTTAGAGATGGATTTGTGGTGTTCCAACACTTGGAAAATTTTCCAAGTATTGTAAACAGGTGAAATCGTCTCTTGAAGAGACGATTTCATGTATATTTCAACAGAAATCGTCTCTTCAAGAGACGATTTCACCAGTTTAAAAAAAATTAAGGAGCCGGCTTCTGGGGAAGGAGAAATCGTCTTCTCAAGAGACGACTTCTAGAAATCGTCTCTTGAGAAGACGATTTATCCTTCCCCAGATTCCAGCCAACTCAGCGCCGATGTGGCGCGTACAAAATGTTGATAATTAATGAAATCGTCTCTTCAAGAGACGATTTCTCCCGGAAACGTTATTTCAGTAATTAGTTTGTGACAGAAGCTAATACAAGAACATGTTTACTCTCAAAACGTTATTTCAGAATTTTTTTCGTGATCCTTCCACTGCAAAGAACGGGAGGTGTCACGCTGAAAAGTAAAATTGGATTAACTTAAAAACTTGTTTCAGCTAGTAAGGTAAAAATATCTACTTGAGGGGCAATTGTTTCTTTCTTCAGATATCATAAAACATGACCAAGATCATATAATTGTATATAAAAAAACATCAAATTGCATATCATGTTAAGGTATAACATGAACCACATTCAAATCTCTTAACTGCGATCCTTGCACATGTTTACATCATCATCAACTCTTTGTATTTACAAAAAATTTTGATATTAGCTTCTTGTTGCTGCAGGAATGCTTACTCCTAGATATGTGTTTCTACGCGGAATGAAACTATTTTGAGTTTGATATGCTATTTGGTTTAATACATCCAAACCGACATGTTCCGATCCAAAATTAAAAGATGGTGGTTCAATTGGAGAGGCCCCACTGAGCCGTTGGACCAAGGAAGCACTGACCCGTGATCCTTCCACTGCAAAGAACGGGAGGTGTCACGCTGCTCTGTTAAACCAGCCTGACGCGGTACCCTCCACTCTAAGTGCGACTTGGGCCAGCCTTTCGACTAACCCACGAAGCACAACTCTTAGCTTGGATAGGGCATGCCAGTTAACGCAACCAGATTGATCCAGCCTAGTGGATACTATCCATGTCCACACCATCTTATAGCCCCCGCTTGAGTTACAAGCTGGTGCTACCCAGCTCGGCGTTGAGTGTTGTTGGAATAGCTTTTATAAACAATTATTTGTCATATGCTATCTTTGATGTGGGAGGAAAAGCTATGACTTCAGAAATCATTTGGAATATGGGAATTTCTGTGTCGTTCTTTTTTGTTGTTATATGCGGAACGGGTAAGCAGTTCATTTAACTGCATTTTCAATCAAATTGGTATATATTAAATCCAACTAATTCTTCTACTACTATACCATGCGATACTATATAGATGCAAGAAAAAGCCCAGTTTCCAATTATAATCACAGGTGTGATAGGAATATCTTATGCTATTTTTATGCTCTAGTGTGAATTTTTCACGTTTTGTTTTATAATATTGCTGGAAGTACAAACCGTTCTCAAACTTGCAAGCTTTGGATGTTGTGATAGGAATGTGGAGGGATTTGAGACGGAGACTACCGCCTTTAATAAAGTTAATTCGTTACAGAAGTTGAAATACGGCACTTAATGGTGGCTAATGTTTCCGGTTCCAACGTACCGGAACGGATGGAACCGAACCATTTAGGAGTTTATACTGGTTGGACCTGGAACCAGTTTGATATAGGATCCGTTTAAAAATGAAGCGATCCCAAATCTTCTTCGCAAGATTCGAGCCATGAACCGTATTTGAACCGGACCGAGTGTATTTGGTTCGGAACCCGTTGAATATAACCCTTAAATGTTTGAAGGGAGACAATGAAATGTTACTAAAATTATCTTTGTTTTTCTCAATTTGTAAATAAAATCGTGGCTTTTAAGTATTTATTGTATCTTAATCAATATTGAAGAAGTAAACAGCCAAAAACTATATATATATATATAAAAAGAAACTAGAAATGTAAAAAATTTCAAACCGAATATTGAACTGGAACGGGTTCAGGAATCGCCTAAAATAATAGAAAACTGGTTCGAATATGAATCCACTAATACGGATTCAAAACTGCCCCGGAACTAGTTTTGACCTGTTACATATACGAATACAAATACGACCCCTACGACCTGGAAACGGTGAAACCGGAATTAGAACTGACCTGGTTCGTAACTGTAGTTTAGAATGAAATTTTTTCATCTTTTTGTCAAAGGAAATTATATAAAATTCATTCACAATTCGTAAAATCATTACTAAGATTCACCCTTTGATATCTGATCATTATTTTGTACTATTTTCACATTTCTATGAGACCTTTATATAATTAAAAAGGTTAAGGGCACCAAATACATCACCATCCTCGTACTATTTCTGATGCAGCAAAGAGATTTCTATGTTCTCATAACACGTTTTTGAGTTCTCTCTGTTCAAAGGCCGGCAAATGTAGTCAATGACTACCAAGGCAATACTGTAAAGAATGAAACTTCAAGGAGGATTTCTAGATGTTTACTCTTCGTTCTTAAGCATGAACTCTCTTTTATATTCACAACTAGAAACTTAACTTGAATGTGATATGGACAAACGTACATATTATTAGCGGTTGTTTTGCCAAAATTTACTACAAATAAATTTATTTTTACACTGCGGTGGATGATTCAGTGATAGAGAGGGATGCTCTCTTTTCCTCCTGGCGTCGGAGGCCTTTTTCCCAGCTAGTGTCTACCTGGGCGTCGCTTTGGGCTGCTCCTCGTCCCCACCTGGGCTGGGTCTTGTGCTCCGTTTACGGGCTCCTGCTTCCCCTTGGGCTTGTGGCTGGTTTACGCTTGTTTTATGTTTGACCCTTGCATGTTTTCTCTTTTTTGCATGTCCTATCCCTACCGTTTCAGGCTATAATTATTACCTATATACTGTCTCTTCGTTTCCTGCCTTGCATGTGTGAACTTTGCGTGTCTACTCGTCTCTACGAATTCTGTTTGTTCCCCAGCTGTATTGTTATTCTGGTTTGCGTGTTTGATTTCCACTGTTTCACTCGTCTTCCCCTCAAGTTGGATTTTCTGCTGTATATCCATGGATGGTAAGGAGAAGAATGCGAAAGTGATGGAGGAGTTAATCAGGAGATATTCGGTGCTTAAGCTAACTGCAGAGGAAGGTACGTCTATGCAGATGGATGATGTGGTTAAGTTAGACCCTGCTTTTCCTTTCGATCATTGCCTCTTGGGTAAATTGTTTCATGCGAAGAGAGTGGATCCTGGGGTGGTGGAAAAGACCATGAAGCTTGCATGGCAGATTAATGGAAGCTTAAAGGTGCGGTCTATGGGGACAGACCTGGTCATCTTCCAGTTTGAGGATAAAGTCTGCATGCAGCAGATCCTGACAGGGGGCCCTGGTCCTTTGACGGGTTTTTGATGGCTTTAGTACCGCTGGAGCCTCGCAAGCCACCTAGAGATCATCTCTTTAGGTGGGTTCCCTTCTGGGTGAGAATTCATCATGTTCCTCTTATGCTATTTCAGGATGAGTTCGCTAGGCGAGTTGGGGACCGCGTCGGGAAATTCCTGGAATTTTTGAGGGATGATGGATGGCGTGTAGGGGAGTATATCAGGGTTAAGGTCATGGTGGATATTCTGAGACCCATCTTACGATATATATCTGTCTCGGTTGAAGGAGAAACCATGGTGTTGCGGCTGTCGTACGAGCGGCTCCCCTCGTTCTGTTTCTGCTGCGGTCTGCTGCTGCATGCTTCGAGGGAGTGTCCTGATTGTAAGGAGACTGAGAAGAGGGGTTCCCCTATGGGCCATGGCTTCGTGCTGGTAGTGCTGGGGGAGGTAGACTAAAGGTAGAAGATGTCTGGGCAGGTCCATCTTCCTTTCTCTTCCTGGAGGAGGGAGCTAAGGCGATGTTTAAAGAGTATAAGACTGCGGGAAGGACGGAGGTTGGTTCAGGTGTGCGCAAGGATGGTGAAGATGGTGATAAGGACAAAGAATCTGGGGGGCGCAGCCAAGTAATGAGCAGGTGGAGCAGCCCCTGGAGGGTGGCCAGAGCTCTGGGCGCGGAGTTCAGTGTGACGCAGAGGGTAACCCAGTTATTCTCTTATGGGAGGGGCCGGAGGACACCCTGGTGAATGGTCGTAAGAGAAGAATTGGCCATGTTGAAGATAGCTGCACTATTAGCGAGTTTTTGGAGATGCGTGGCCTGGGAGACATTGTCAAGAGAGGTAAGGGAGTGGGCCAGAAGGGTGACCACAAGGATGAATCTTCTACTAATAGGGAGGCAACCTCGGGGGAAGCCCGGGGTTGCCGGTCGCAATGAATTGCCTTGTGTTGAACTGTCGGGGATTGGGTGATCCCCGTGCAGTTCGTTGGGTCCTGGACCTGGTCCGGGAATATTCACCCAGCTTAGTGTTCATGTCCGAAACTAAGCTTTTGCGGTTCGAGATGGATAGAATCAAGCAGAGATTAAAGGGGTATCACGGTGTGTGTGTTGATTGCGTTGGGAGACAAGGGGGTCTTGCTGCTTTCTGGAAAGACACTATAGGGGTCAGGTTGCAATCTTACTCTGCGAGGCATATTGACTGTCTGGCTGATGGTAGCAAGGGTGTCTGGTGGAGGTGGACGGGGATTTACGGCTGGTCGAGTCATATGGATCGTTGGCGTACGTGAGAGCTCGTTAAGGACTTGGCTAGGCATTTAGATGAGCCTTGGCTCCTTTGTGGTGATTTCAACGAGGTTCTTCACGGGCATGAGCACCGAGGTTCAGGTGAAAGGAGGGTGGCGAGTATGCGGGCTTTAGAGATATGGTGGTGGAGGTAGGTCTGTTCGATCTTGGTTACCAGGGTAATAAGTTTACTTAGAGTAGTAGAGCCTGGGGACTATGTGCGACCCGTAGCCGCATTGATCGTTTTTTCGTAAATCAGGACTGGCTCGACCTCTATCCTAATGCTTGTAACTTCCATGGTCATTGGTCCCGCTCTGATCACCGTCCTCTGTTTCTGGTTATGGAACCCAGTTTGAGGAAGCCTGCGCGCCCTTTCCGCTTTGAAACCTGTTGGGCCAATGAGGCTGATTGTCGTAAGGTGGTGGAGAGCTCATGGAATGGGTGAGGTACGACTGGGCTAGGCTATATGGACAAAATCTTTAAATGTGGGCATGCCCTTAGAAGGTGGGGCTCCAACAAACTCAGGGGGGAGCGTTTTTGGTGGAAAGACTAAAAGGTGAATTGGGCCAGTGGGAGACGGGGCAACCTACTCCGGATGAAGCTGACACGTGGAAAGAGAAAGCTAAAGTTTTGGATTCCCTGCTATACAAGGAGGAAATCCGTTGGTGGCAAAGGGCGAGGTGTGACTGGATTGGGGGAGGTGACCGGAATTCGTCCTTCTTCTTTAGGAAGGTTAAGACCCGTGCGCAACGCAACCACATTATGTGCCTTCAATCTCTAGTGGGGGCTATGTTTCGAGGTGGGAAGAGATGGAAGCTACTGCTCGAGGCTTTTTTGTGGATCTTTTCTCTTCCTGTAGGCCAGATCTGAATCCCCATCTTTTGGCGAGGGTGGAAGGAAGGGTGACTGCTGATATGAATGCGGAGCTTGCCAAGCCGTACTCTCCTGATGAAGTTCTTCTCGTTGTTAAGGATTTAAACCCCTATAAAGCCCCGGGGCCTGATGGGGTGAACGGGGTCTTCATTAAAACTTTCTGGGATGTTATCGGTAAGGATCTGGTGGACTCTGTTCTCCTTGTTTTAAATTCTGGTTGTATGATCCCTGGTTTTAATCATACGCATGTTGCGCTCATCCCCAAGAAAAAGGGGGCGAATGCCATGAGGGATTTCAGGCCGATTTCCTTATGTAATTTGATTTACAGGGTTTCATCTAGGGTTTTAGTAAATAGAGTCAAACTAATTTTGCCTGAGTTAATCTCTTTTGAACAATCTGCCTTCCTGCCAGGGCGTCTAATTACTGACAATATTATGTCTGCCCATGAAATTATTCATAGTATGGGGTATTCTAGAGCTCGATTTAGAGGGTCTTTTGCTCTAAAAATAGACATGGCAAAGGCATTTGACAGAATAGAGTGGTCGTTCCTTTTTGCAGTTCTCAGGTCAATGGGGTTTCATAATAACTGGGTTAGGGCGGTTGAAAGTTGTGTTACTTCGTCTACAATGTCAGTTTTGTTAAATGGTGTTCCTCGCAGGGTTTTTAGGCCCCAACGTGGCCTACGCCAAGGGGACCCTCTGTCCCCCTTGTTATTTATTTGCTGCATGGAAGCCCTCTCTGCTAGCCTTAGGTTAGCTTCTGATGTTGGGATTTATAGGGGGGCTAAAGTCAAGGGGGTGGACCATGATGTAAACTGCTTGTTTTTTGCTGACGACTGTGTTTTCTTTGGATGTGCCACTGTGGACAATGCAGATAAACTGAAGGATGTACTGGACAATTTTTGTGAGGCTTCAGGCCAGAGTATTAATTTTGCTAAGTCTAATATTATGTTCTCTAGGATGGTGAGTAGTGATATTAGGAGTGCAATTTGTGGTTGCTTGAATGTAGGGGAGGTTCACGACCTTGGTCTTTATTTAGGCATGCCCAGTAAAATTGGCAGAAACAAGCGCCAGATTTTTGGTTATATCCGAGAGCGGGTCTCTAAGAAAGCTAGTGGCTGGGGTAGGTTGGTCTCCCAAGCAGGAAGAGAGCTCCTGATTAAAAGTGTGCTTTCTTCAATCCCAACTTACGTTATGTCGGTGATGCGGTTGCCTAAGGCTCTCCTAAAGGAAATTAAAAGTATTTTCTCAAGGTTTTGGTGGAAAGGTGTTGGATCTAATGGTATTTTCTAGAAAAAGTGGACAGATTTATGCAAAAGAAAGCAGGAGGGTGGGCTTGGCTTTAGGGATCTTGATTGTTTTAACCGGGCTCTGTTGGCAAAATAGTGTTGGCGCATTCTAACTCAGCCAAGGCTGTTGGTTGATGAGTGTCTAAATGAGCATGTTTTAGAGGAGTATTTCATATGTTTAATCAACACTTTTCATGCTCATTTCTCCACTCTGGCGTGTTTTCCTCTAGTTTTATGTTTCATTGGTGTCTTACACATTTATTGTTTAAACAGAAGGAATAACATAGATAGGAGTAAAGTAGATGAAGAGAGGAACGCGTGGGCGCAAACGGATCCAAAATCGGAGCTGAAACGAAGAAGATAAAGCATTTTCTTTGCTTCTGGTCCGGACCTCCCCTGTGGACCGCCCCTGTGGGGCGGTCCCCGGAAATTTGCCCAGATTTGAGGATTTAATCGCAGAAAACAGAAGAAAGGGGGGGGGGAGGTCGAGACCTGGACTCCAGGCGACGGTAGAGGCGACAGAAGAAGAGAAAAAGAGTGGAGAAGAGAAGAGAAGGAAGAGGAGAGGATCTCACCTCATTCAAGAGCTCAACCACCTCCATTAATGGCTATTTCTTCCTCCTTTCTCTCCTTTGTAGCTTCAATGCTTAAGTAGTCTCCTTGTAGCTTGGGATTTGGGGATTTTGCCCCAAAATCCCTAAACTCTGTTGTAGATTCTTGAACTCGTTTATGGTTTTATTTCAGTTCGTGTGCTGAATACCGATAACGATTGTGTGTTTGTGGCTCTTGAACTTGTCACCCATGATTTGGGGATTTGTTGAGGGTTTTGCCCAATTTGTTATCTTTGTGTGAAATTGGTTGGTTTACCTTGAATTTGTTGAAATGAGATTCTGAGATAGATTCTAGGTTGCTGATTAATTAGCACTATGTGTTAAACTGGTTGGTTTGGCCTACCGATTAGTTGAGCATTATTGTGGATTTCTGTCAACATGTGATTCTGAGATAGAAATCTAGACCGTGAGGACTGAATCAGTGCATTCTAATATCGAGGATTTCGAGATTAGACTACACTGCAACTTAGGGAATTTGTGCTTAATGCCATCAATTGACTAGGTACTTGGAAGATCCACCAGGTTCCATTCTGTTGGTTAGGATTAGTAGACCTTGATTAGGATATTAGTTAGTTTAGTGTTCCCGTTGTTTAGCCATGAGTTCGAGAATTGACCATTGGTAGTAAAGGGAGGACGGGTGCAAATATCCATCCCGAGCTACACCTATCCTAGATTAGTTAGTCTAGTTTTACTTGCTTTCCTTTATTTTCCATCTATCAGGTAAAATCCCAAAAACCCCAGTTTACATTTATGCACTTTTGTATATATCCTCTTGCACATTTACTAAGCTTATAATTAGCTAGACAGTTACGAAGTCCCTGTGGATACGACCTTGTTGTACTACAATGATTGGGTTCACTGCCCATAGTTAGCAAGATAGTTTAACCACTATTTTGCCAACAAGTTTTTGGCGCCATTGCCGGGGACTTCGGTCCAACTATCTGTTTATTATCTGTTTAGTTTCTGTGCATATTTTTCATTTCATTTATTTCCCCCTTTTGTGTATAAATTTGTGTTACTTTTTTTTAGGAACCTATCTCTGATGGATGGTCTTGATGATCAAGCAGAAGATTGTTACGGCTACACCTCTGGAGCAACCTACGACCAATACATTGATTGTCAAGGGTGGATCCTTTCATATGTGCCCTCCTTGTGAGGATCTAATCTCAAGATCGGAGACTCTCATGGAGAACCGGTTCTTATCTGTCAATCCAAACCCCACTGAACAAGACATCAGTCGATGGATCAGGTGCCAAGAGAGTGGAGGAGACCAGAAAGTGCTTATTGTTCTGAGATCACGACAAGGTAGATTCACCCACTCTGGAGGATCTTAGTGCTAGAATGAACACCATCGACATGAACCAGCTCATTACACTAGCTCGAAGGGAGCAACAACCAGAGAGTGAAATGGTCCATGAAGTGGAGCATCAGACTAAGGAAAAAGACCTCGACATGAACCAACTGAAGCTCTATTCCAAATTATTAGAGATGAACGCGATGATGGAAGGTCTACTAAACCTTGCATCGTAGCAACCGGAGAGCGAAATGGTTCATAACGTGGATCACCTTACTGAGGACTTGGGTTGCTCTCTATCACCTCCCCCGTTCGAACCTGAGAAAACGTCATTCAACCATCTGCCTGAGTTCGAAGACAAGCCATCAGAGGACCGCTTCCACCTTGACTTCATGGAGTCTCCTCCCTCTGAAGTCAACTACCGTTATTTCCCCTCCTTCTCTGTGCTCCACCCAGAAGATGAGGATGGACACATCCTCAACCTTGAGGAGGAGGAGGATGCCCCTTCCTCCGAGCCATCAGAGGAGAGTGCTATAATCAACTTCAAGGAGCCACCTCCCTCTGAAGTTGATTGTCATCAAGGCTCTTCCATGAGCCTCACCAAGAAGTTGAGGACATTTACATCCTCGAATTTGAGGATGAGGAGGAGCCATCAAACTTTGATCTTCACTTGAAGGATCAAGGCCCCCACCCGTGCACTAATGCAGTTGGGTGGAAGCTCAACGTACACCCGCTAAGTGTGGAGGCCACCTTCCCATTTGATCCGGGACCAAAGATTGAAGACAAAGTCCGCTCCGGAGTTCTCCCTGCACCGCTCACTGAAGATAAGGATGTTTACATCCATGAATTTGAAGAGGAGGCTCCACCACAGTTTGATCATCGTACCAAGGATCACCCACCTCAACACTTCCACCTGATGAACGATCGGTGGAGTTTACACTTTCACATCCTAAGTGTTGAGGCCACATTTCCTTTTGATCCGGGTCGTTCTTCATTGCTAGATGATGCCCGCCCAACCCCCCGTTGAAGCCGACTTCAACGTTCATATTCGATCCCGGATGACTTCACGGTGGTATGGTCTAGCCAAAGACCTTAAAGAAGGGCCGCTTACCGGGAGGCAACCCGGATTTCATTTCGTGTCCTGTCTTTTAAATTCTGTTAGTTTAGATTTTGCATTGTTTTCAATAATGGGCTATTTTGGCATTCTTTGGACTTGCCCTTTTACGCCCAATTGGTGGCGTCTGTGTTGTGAATATTTTGGAAACAGGTAAGCCCCTCTGAAAAAGGGATGGAATTAGGAACAATTACAAAGGAACCTCTGGCGAAATTTTCCAAGAGGACCTTCATCTCCAACGATTGAAGGTAGCACCTCAACGACCCCTCCCACTAGCAATTGTGCGGGCACCCTATCCTTCCGCATCTTATCGGGGAGTACTCGTTTCACCCTTCCTTTATATTGCCCACAACGACTCCACTATTTTTATTTCTGTTTTTGTTTGCGTTCTCCTTTGGTTTTGTTTTTGCTAACCCTTCACTCCAGTTGTAGTTTGGTTGCTTCTAGTGTTTTATGCAGGTGCAACTTCCAGTCCACACCGCAACTAAGCTACGCTACTTGAGGCTGAAGCTCAAGTGTGGGGGAGTTCTACAAACTGATAGCAATAGCAATCTCAGGGGAGTACTAGTTTCTTTTAGTTTTCGTTCTCTCTTCTCTAATTTTGAATCTGCAAATCTGGGGATAGCTGTGTATATGTTTATGTCCCTTGTGTTTCCTTTTGTCTGCTTCCGAAAAGGTCTTCTGAACCTTCCCCGGTTTGATTGGTGAACAATGGGACATTGTTCAATTTAAGTGTGGGGGAGTGACCTTTTCGGTGAATTGTGTGCTTAAATGCTTAATACTTCATGCTTATCTTGCGATTGTCCAAAATAAAAAACTTGGACCCTTGTGTTGTGAGTTGTTCTCATTAAGAACAAATACTATTATGATTGTGGGATAAATGCTTAAATTTTTCTTTTGATTGCTTTTGAGGAGCATTTTACATGCGGTGTGGCCAAGTGATCTTATGTTGGTTGGATTTTTATTGCTTTGGGGTTCCTTCTGTCTTCTTTCTTAGGGATTGCTAAGGGGTGCTTCTTGTGAAAATCCTTAAGGGACTTGTGAGACGCCATTGTAACCAACAATGAGAGTTGAGTGTTCTTAAATGCAAAGGCTTGATGCCAAAATTTATCTCTCATCTCTTATGCAAAAGTGAAACAAATGCATAAATCTATTTTTCCTTTTGTTTTCTTCTCAATGCCCATTCTTGAGAGAAGTTGGACATGGTAAAAGCTCTCCAAGTACCTAATCTTTAGAACTTTGAAGCACTCGGATCATACCCCGAAACTCTAGTTTTTGTTTTCCCTAAGCACACCCATGCCACCACTAAGAGATGGTTCACACTCCTCAAAGGTTTTAATCACTTTTTGCTTCTTCTTATCCTACAATTCATGTTAGTATTTGTTAGTCTTGAGCATTCCTTACTTGCTTGGGGCTTGGTTTTGCTTGAGGACAAGCAAAAAGGTAAGTGTGGGGGTGTGATGAGTGTCTAAATGAGCATGTTTTAGGGAGTATTTCATATGTTTAATCAACACTTTTCATGCTCATTTCTCCACTCTGGCTTGTTTTCCTCTAGTTTTATGTTTCATTGGTGTCTTACACATTTATTGTTTAAACAGGAGGAATAACATAGATAGGAGTAAAGTAGATGAAGAGAGGAACGCGTGGGCGCAAACGGATCCAAAATCGGAGCTGAAACGAAGAAGATAAAGCATTTTCTTTGCTTCTGGTCCGGACCTCCCCTGTGGACCGCCCCAGTGGGGCGGTCCAGTCAATTTAGAACACGGAAATCGCCTCTGGTGTGGACCGCCCCTGTGGGGCGGTCCCGACGGAAATTTGCCCAGATTTGAGGATTTAAACGCAGAAAACAGAAGAAAGGGGGGGGAGGTCGAGACCTGGACTCCAGGCGACGGTAGAGGCGACAGAAGAAGAGAAAAAGAGAGGAGAAGAGAAGAGAAGGAAGAGGAGAGGATCTCACCTCATTCAAGAGCTCAACCACCTCCATTAATGGCTATTTCTTCCTCCTTTCTCTCCTTTGTAGCTTCAATGCTTGAGTAGTCTCCTTGTAGCTTGGGATTTGGGGATTTTGCCCCAAAATCCCTAAACTCTGTTGTAGATTCTTGAACTCGTTTATGGTTTTATTTCAGTTCGTGTGCTGAATACCGATAACGATTGTGTGTTTGTGGCTCTTGAACTTGTCACCCATGATTTGGGGATTTGTTGAGGGTTTTGCCCAATTTGTTATCTTTGTGTGAAATTGGTTGGTTTACCTTGAATTTGTTGAAGGAAATGAGATTCTGAGATAGATTCTAGGTTGCTGATTAATTAGCACTATGTGTTAAACTGGTTGGTTTGGCCTACCGATTAGTTGAGCATTATTGTGGATTTCTGTCAACATGTGATTCTGAGATAGAAATCTAGACCGTGAGGACTGAATCAGTGCATTCTAATATCGAGGATTTCGAGATTAGACTACACTGCAACTTAGGGGTATTGTGCTTAATGCCATCAATTGACTAGGTACTTGGAAGATCCACCAGGTTCCATTCTGTTGGTTAGGATTAGTAGACCTTGATTAGGATATTAGTTAGTTTAGTGTTCCCGTTGTTTAGCCATGAGTTCGAGAATTGACCATTGGTAGTAAAGGGAGGACGGGTGCAAATATCCATCCCGAGCTACACCTATCCTAGATTAGTTAGTCTAGTTTTACTGCTTTCCTTTATTTTCCATCTATCAGCTAAAATCCCCAAAAACCCCAGTTTACATTTATGCACTTTTGTATATATCCTCTTGCACATTTACTAAGCTGATAATTAGCTAGACAGTTACGAAGTCCCTGTGGATACGACCTTGTTGTACTACAATGATTGGGTTCACTGCCCATAGTTAGCAAGATAGTTTCAACACTATTTTGCCCAACATTTTCAAGCTTGGTTTTCTTTGGTAATTGATTTAATATGTTCATTAACATATTTATAAGGTATAGGTATGACCATTAGGTCTTATACAAATTTATCCCAAGCTTAGAGCACATTTTGCTCATATTGTTAAGGTATTTCTTGTGTTTTATTTGGTTTAACTGTCCACCAAGGTTTCCTAAGGACTTATTTAGCCTTATTAAATCATAATTGAATATTATTAAGTCTTGGTAGGCTCTTTGGGTCCTAACCAAGTTCACTCATAGCTTAGAGCATGTTTTTTGCTCAAACTGTATCTTAGCGTTTAATTGCATTACTATGGTTTAAACTGTTCACTGATGTTTCTAAGGCACTTTTTAGCCTTATATAACATAGTTTAAATGTTTAACAACATATCAAGGTTTGGGGTATTTCAGCTGACGAGTCGAGAACTTTAGGCACCTAAATCTTCCAAACGGTTGGGAATTGGCCATAGTCATCAACATGAAAGTTGTAGAGGGATTAGAGCTCAAAACGAGCTATAGAAACGAAATTTGGCTGAGAAACGAAGAAGTTATGGCAAGATGAAGTTTACCTGATTTCAGAGAAAACCAGAATTATGGGTTACGAATTCGCAAGGTGGCAACTTTGGATCAATATTCCCGTCGATGTCGGATGAGTTATAAGATATATGAGTTATGGTTGGAAAGAGGATATTAAGGAGAAGAGAATGCAAAAAGACGACACTCAAAAATTCCAAAAGATGAGAAAGTTATGGAGGTCACAAGTTAGGGCGAAGTCAGTTGCAAAAAACGTGGAGATAGAATTTATCTAAGTGTTGGGCGTTGTCCCGAGGCGCCTGATGAGTCAGCAGACTTGCCACATCAGCATCTTTTCAAAATTTTGGCTCTAAACTTCATTTTATCATAACTTTGGCTAGGATGATCCGTTTTGACGTTCTTTTTATCAATCTTCATGGTTTTCCATAACCTTTTTATTGGTATAGGTTTCATGTGCTAGTTTGACCATTCTCAAAAGTCAACCCTAGCAAGGCTTAATAAGCTTTAAGCTTTCTACGATTTTATATTGTCTTTTATGTTTCAAACCAATGCTCCCAATATTTCTAAAATCTTTATAATATAATTGGAGTGTCTAGGAATTTTTCCAAGATTTATTGACTTATAAATCTTGTTATTAAATTCATAATACTATATAATAATATAATAATTAAATATTTAATTGTATTCTTTAGAGTTAAATAGGAGGAATCCCTAAATTAATTTCCATAATTCCATATTTATTAATACTCATAATTATACAATAATTAATATTAATCATTCCTTATACTAATTTAATATTCATAATTCCATATAATAATTTAATATTCATAATTCCATATAATAATTTAATATTCATAATTCCATATAATAATTTAAACTTAATAGTATTATTAAAGGTTTAATAAAAGAAATCCCCTAAATTAATTTAAATTAATTTAGGGGTATTTCATTTGGGGTATAATACAGAATTTATAAACCTTGGGGTCAACTTGTAATTTCGGTAAGTTTTGGGTTTAAAAATGCGGTTTAAATAATTAAGGTGTATAATATAAGGTTTTAAGTAATTAAATGGACGTTTATAATATAAAGGGGGTCATAGTGTAATTATGAGGAAGATGTGGGGGAACAACTAAATCTGAATAGTCTAAGGGGATTATTTGTAGATATGCACATACATAGGCATATTATAATGTTGGGGTATCTTAGATTATAAATTAATAAGATTGGTAATATAACGAGTATGGAAAGTGGGGTAATTTGGTAAAAAAAAACAAAACTTGTGGGAATGGCATAAGGATTGCCGAAAATGTTGGTACTGTTCAAAAATTAAATACATGATATATGGATATGATAATGGTTGAAAACTTTAGGTTATAAATTAATAAGGCTAGTAATGTGGTGGTTATAATATATGGGTTGGTTTAGTAATTAATCAAAATGTGTGGGGAAGAGACTAGTATTACTGAAAATATACAAGGACCGTTTAGGAAATTTTAAAAATTGGACAGAATATAATATAAAGTTTGAGTGATATAATGTGACGTATGTTAAAATGAGGAAGGATATAATATAAGGGAGTTATTAGGGAGCAAGTGTATGTTATATACAATTTCGTAAAATGATGGCTAAGTTGGTACATGTTGGAAGTATATTATAAAGTTGGAACTTTATTATATGGGGGCCCTATAATGCACATAATATGAAATTACAAGATGGTTAGCAAGATACAAGTATAAACGTGAAAATAACGACCGAAATTTAATTGTCATGCATGCGCGTGCGTAACGTTGTTCCGCATGCATGTAAAAACAAATTGTAAACGTAACTCCCATGTAATAAGTATGTACATCGTAACAACTAATACATACTCGTAAACTATAACGAGTCGTTGAAATCTAAATCCCTAAGATTAACAAACATCAAGTTGAACAAGAGAATCAACTAAGGGTTAGCTACGGGATGGAAGTATGGGTTTGACCTAGGATGATTAAGTAAGTTCGATTCATATAAATATATACTGATATTAGAATGTATGTGCCAGAGGTACGAGTTGGTAGACACGAGCATCGTGAGTGCTAGAGGCTATACGGGAGTTGTCACGTGAGCGTCCGACGGAGTACGGTATGTTGGATTCTGTGGTCTGAACCCCCTGAGGGAAGCCTCGGCTTCGGGTATCATTTGGTTATGTGATAAGAGTGATATGTGTGCTATGCATGTTGTGTGGATCAATTCCCTGATTTGTTAAGCGATTATTATTGTGTGCGACGTCTTCGGACAATATTGCTATGATTTCTCATGTGATTGGAATACTAATGTTCGAGAACTTTATTGCTAATTAACCTAAGTAAAACACTTAGGAACGAGACTCGGGATCCCCAGTCTCTAGAGCTTTACACTCGATCATGAATATAACCTAGATCATTTCTAGGGAAGTATATAAGACTTCAAAGGTAATTGTAACGGTAATGACTTCTCCATGACCTAAGACTTTACTTAGGGTAGTTGGTTAAGAATTAATCACATATTGGAGAGTGTTGGTTTATGGTATATGGTATGGAAATCCCAATTAGTCTTCGACTAGTTGGTTGCGCATTGGTGATCACCGGAGTATAACGTCCGTATCGGACCGACTCCCTCTATATTCCAAGGCCTAGATAGACTGTTGGACAAAGGGTGCCACTTTTGGCACACAGCTTCGGCCATTCATGGACACCTTTATTAGGCAAGTGGAAGTCCCGGGATCGAATGATCCTTGACAATGAGCACCTTGTGTGTACGGGAGGACTACTGTCCAGTAAGGTTATTTACGGGTTGTCCTAACATGACGCCCATTGGAATTGAGAGTAAAACTTAATGGCGACTAACATAATTTAAAGGAAATACTACGATTATCCTGGTGGAAATAATTACGCGTTCGAATAATGTGGGTTGTATATTGTATACGGTGTATTGTATTTTTGTTGAGTATTGTATGTGGTGTATGTACTGTTCCATTGATGGAATGCTAGATGCTTATTTATGTCATTTACCGCTGTCTATATAAACTGTAAAATGAACCAGCATGTAATTAACCTCATGTTCAGACGGCTAATTGACCTAAGTGACCTAAAGGGTCCAAGACAACATAGTTTAACATACTCGGCCAAGTGCTGAGCCCTCCATGGCACCGATATTTTATTTTTCAGGTGATTGACGGTTGGCGCCGGAGTGCGGGATCGTGGGTAGATGACCTCGACCTTTATTTATCACATGTTTAGAACTAATTCACTTAGTACGTTGTTAATCTTGGGAATTATTTACATGCTCACTTATCATAGGTTTTGGTTTGTATATAGGGTGATGTCGTAAATATCTCGTTCATCACTGCGGTTAGTTGTGGTTGTTAATTGTTGTATTTCGGTTATGCTTCTTTACTCGCGTGGGCGGGTAATGGCATGTGACACCCAAGTGAGGATTAACGTAGTTTAACTTCCGCTGTGAGACGTTTCTAATTATACTACATGAGTGAATATACTAGAGTGATTATTACGAGATTTTCGAGTGGGGTGTTACATTTGTTCTCTTCTTCCACACAAAAAATACTAACCATGTAATGTTAATCAGCTCCGGCAATTTAATCTATGCAGAAACTCAGACACAACCAGAATATGAAGAGAGGGGCAAAACATGTATGCTCCCTAATATTTATGTCTTAATTCGCCGGTTAGAGGTTGCAAAATTATCATGAGTTTGCTTCACAAGGTGCAACAGAAGAAATGGAAAACTTCTATTGTTATTAATTTCCATATAGAGAAGAAGATAAGTTCGAGTATATTACCGGTTTGAAATGAAATTTCCAGCCTTGTTCTAGTGTGCGAGAGACCACTTCACAAGGTGCAGAGCATGTGTAAATGTATATGTTCCTGGTTCGGCAGTAAGGATTGCAAAATTACTATTGTTTCTTCACAAGGTGCGACAAAATAAATAAGAAACTTATATTGTAAACTTACCATGACTTAATAGATAAGTTCGAGTATATTACCAGTTCTAATTAATGAAGATTTTCAGCCCCGACTTCAAACCGGTGTGTCCAACCGTACTACACCTAGCGAATGAAATTAGAATAATGTTAAATTTTAGGAAAAATTTGACATGACCTTTGCGTATTTTTACGCACTCCTCAATTTTTACGCATAACAACACATAATAGCAACATCAGAACATGGTTCCAGTGAGTATCAGTAAAACCCACATACATTAAGCATCATTATCACCAAAAATATGCTTCAAAAATTGTAAAGCCAAACAAAGCCTGATCAGGCTACTGCACATTAATGCCATCATCTAATCTAACCACGCAGCTTCACAACCGACAACATAAGTACACACCTACCAATTACCTTAACATTCATCCATATATATATAAATCATACTAAAACTTCACAAGTCAGGACCAAACCATATCTCAATGTTTTCTTACTTTTTTTTATTCTTTAACAAATATTACCATTACCATATCGTTTTAGTCTTTGTTGTTATTCATAAGTGTCACTCATGGCATTGGCATTTTGCTCTAGATTCAAGATGAGGTTTTACAAACCTGTAAATTGACGAGAGGAAAAACTATCATAACATAAAATACGACAATTCAAACATATTCGTGAAGAACCTTAAATGGGTTATAATGGGGATTTATCCGATTTTGGGATGACTATTGGGTTGGGTCGGCCCCGTAAACCCTGGCTCGTAGAGAATCGGGATCAGAACCTTGTCGTCCTCATTAATCAAGCATTCTCGTTCCTTCCCAGTTTTTTATTTTATTTATCAAGCATTCTCTCGTTCCTTTTAAGTTTTTTTGTTATCAAGCATTCTCGCTCCTTCGAGGATTTACCATATATATATCCGAACACAAAATCAAACTATCTCTCGTCAAATTAATCCAAACCCTTTTCATTCAAATTTTCCTATGCTTCACAATTGATTAATGAATTAACACTTTATTCAAAATTGTATTCGACAATGTTCGATCGATTCAGCAAGCTAGACGAGATGGGCAAGGAAACATCAAACCTTAATTGGAAGCCATGTCAATGGGTTTAGTACAACTCCATACCAGTAGCAGTAGGCGTCGGTGGTGGTGCGAAAGGGCGGTGGTGGCGCGGAACGACGGTGGTGGTACGGAACGTCGGTGGTGACGCAATCTCGTTGATGCTATCGCGAAGTCGTTGCTGGTCTGGCGATGGCACGAAGGCGACGGCACTGGGATGACGGATGAAGAGGGCCGGCGCGGCAAGACGACGGGTTGACGATGGTGGTGGGGCGACGGGAGGAGGTGACGTGCGAAATCGCCAGGAAGAGATCGAGAGCAGAGGGAGAGAGGCGATGGATCGAGTGAGGAGAAAGAAAGAAGAAAAAAAAGGGGGTTTAAGTTAAAGAGTTTTAAATGACGGTTTCATCAAAACCGTCGTTTAAAAGGGTACGTTGAGCAGTTTTAAACGACGGTTCCTAATTAACCGTCATTTAAAATGTTATGCTGCGCAATATAAACGACGGTTTTTTAATAACCGTGGTTTATGATATCACCGCCGAAGCTATAAATGACGGTTCCATATAAACCGTCATTTATTAGTGACTAAAAACCACAGTTCTGAGACCAACCGTGGTATAAAGTCTCACAGTCAGATGTTATATGACGGTTTGGTTAGAAACCGTGGTATATAATCTTTAAACCACAATTACAATTAAAACCGTGGTTTAAATGGTGTCATATAAATTTTTTTCCACTAGTGTGTCTCTACACTGCATGTATCAGCGCATCTTTCGTCCGGAATAACATACCCTTCTAAAATTCATCACTTTAGCTCCAATCTCCTAGTTCCAATTATTGTTCTTCCTTTCACGTCATAATACCACTACTACCATCAAAGTTGTAGAACGGGTATGGATGGACAAGAGAAGCCTACCACCCCTTGTGGTGGTATTGACCACAACATTAGCAACATTAGACGACACTCATCGTCGTCATCATCATAAGATGAATCACCACCAAACATCTTTATCATCTTCCTCGAAACCTTCTCGCACGTCTAAATCATATTGATCAAATATATCTTCTTCACCGACTTCATCTCCCGTGCTGATCTTCAGTGGGTAATAGGTATAGAGACGTAGGATTTTGTGTATGTGTGGAGGTTTCATTTTGAGGAGGTGCAGTGAGTTGAGTGGAAGAAAAAATGATACATGTTTGGTGTGTAAAAGATGAAGAGGTCATATTTGTGTTTGGTATTGAGAAGCTGAAGAGAGAAGTATTTGATATGAAGCTTGAAGGGGTTTGGTGTTGATAAGATGACGAGGTGAGATGTATTTGATGTGGTTGCTCACTTCGAGTAAGGTGGGACATATTTAAATTTTCTTGTAATTTGATGTACAACACATAAAATACTGCTCGTGGCCCTTCACCGTGACAATAGAACATGCCACTCTTAATGTCAGCATGATCCTCAATGTGTATCACCATCCAATTTATACAACCATCATTCACTTACTGACCCATTCTCTGTGACACTTTCACTTCATGGGTGCACATGTTGATACCAAGATGATTACCAATCTCAGTAATAAGTTGCTCGTAATTGATGTCGACATTCACTAACATGACCTTCTTCTTCCCACCCTCATAATTTGCTCCGTTTACCCCGTGCACAAATTTGTCATTAAAACGACATAAAAATTGATGCAGTTAGATATATCCACCTATTTTGAAAGCACCAATACACCATCTTAGATTAACATCTATATCTCAAGGTTTTCCATTCACAAACCCTAAGCCTCGTTTAGGAGTTCATATAATTTAAAACCCATAATATTCCAATATATCACAAAAATATATAAATACACCCTTTATTTATTTTGAGATTAATAATCATCCAATTTATACTATCATTTCACTAAATACTTAGAATATTCAACAATACTTATAACATCCATAAATCTGCAATTTCATAAACTAAATATTATGGTTACCATATCTACACATTCTACATTTCATGAATCACTAATTTGCGCAATACACTAGTTATTTATAATTAACAATCTCTAATTTTCTAATAATCCCCAAATTTTTTTGGGGTTAGAGATTACCTCAAATAACAGTGAAGATATGAAGAATGGCGCTTGATAGCTGCAGGGTGGCAGCAACTTCACCGGCGACGACTGCTAGCTCCGACGGCGAGGTGGGAGACGATTTGGAATTGCTACTCTCTGTTGGTCTGTTCGTGTGTTTTAGGGAAGACGAGCAAAGTGAATGACGGGAAGGATGAAGGAAGCGCGCAAGCTAAGTAGAGCCCGTAAAATCATCTCTTTAAGAGACAATTTCATTAGTGATATGCGCGGTTACTTCTACATCTAAACCAGTCGTTTCAAAAGACGACTTCTGAAATCCTTTATTCAAGAGCCGATTTTCTTCTTAGTTTCAGCAACACCGAGTTAACGCTAGTCTAAGCTAAATACGTCTAGAGACGATTTCAACTTGTGGATCGTCTTTTAAATAGACGAATTCACCCGATAGTATTATTTTACAAATTAGTTTTGGAAGTAGGCATAATGATGAATTTATTTTGCAAAGTAAAGGGTTACTTTGAATTTTTTCACCGGTAGCCAGCCGATGCAGTCACAAAGGGACAAGGGGGCGTTTAACGGCTGCATGCAAACACAGCTATACTTACGTTGAGTTTAAGTTCCCTCTAATTACCATATAATGATGAGTTTGACATGTTTACAGCAAAGGTCTAGGCAATCTTGGCTTGCATGTGGTGATAGGAACTCTGCTTTTTTCTTTGCAAGATACAAATCAAGGCTACGACAAAAGACCATTACCTCATTATCTTCAAAAGCTCATAATTCCCAATTTTCATGGGCTGGTATTGAACAAGTTGCAAGAGAATATTTTCAAACCTTATTTACATCTACCAATCCACAGCAGGACCCACATCTTCTTGCTTGTGTAGCAGATAGAGTTCCTCTGCATATGCGCCAGTCAATGGGTAATCCTTACACAGCTGAGGAGGTTGTTAAAGCCTATAACCAGTTAAATCCTTCTAAGGTTCCTGGCCCTGACGGCATAAATGACATTTTTCTTCGTTCCTTTTGGCTAGTTATGTTATGCCCCAGATTTTTTTTTATTTTCTTTCTGATTCGCAAAGGGAGTTTGTGCTATTTTGTAATCTTATGTTAGATTGTCTATGACATTCTCCTTATGTCATTATGTTAGCTTGAGGAAGGAGGGTTACAATTGTCTTCTTCCTTGTTGTTATTTAATTAATTCCATAAGAGAGAGACTTATTAAAACTATTTTATTTCCTCCCTCTCACTCATTCTAACTCATGTTAATTATTCCTCCTTCCACTACCCTGACGGTTCTCTCGACTTCTCATCGCTCTCAACTTCTCCTCCCTTTGCTCATCTTCTTCTTCAATTCCTTTTGATTAATAATCGCTGGAGGTCTGTAGATGGAATTGTGTGCGTCCGTCAGTCGTCTGTCAGGTTGGTTTGTAGATTCCGATTTCGTTCTTCATTGAGTCTTCCTCTCCTCTTTTCTGATTTTGGTTTTGTATTTTGGGAGCGGTTCAATTCGAGGGGCTGGCGTTTGAGTGGAGATTCGAAGTGGGCAATTCATAGAGTCCGCAGAGATAGCTTAGCTACGGATGTGAGGTAGGTGGTAGATGGATTCGGTTGTGTGCATTCACCCACGGGGGTTTTGGTTCCGTTGTTTTCCGTATATGTTTGTGTGGTTTCTGATTTGTGTAATTTTGTGTGTGTCCGGATTTGCGTTTTGATGCGTTACAACCCCGTGGGATTTATTTTGTTTTGTGTATGTTGATATATATGTATATTTTGACAATGGCGAATCTACCTCTGTGATTCCCTTCTGTTTTGCGAACTCTGAGTGCTTCTGATTTAAGAGTTTGAGATTCTGCAATTGAATCGCTTTATTGACTTCGTGTTGTGTTTGAATTATGTCTGATTTAATGCCTTTTCATTGGATTAAACCCCAAGGTTGTTTGTAAATGTGTGTGTTGATTTGAATGAGTTTTGTGCTTCTGTTCGTGTTAAATCCGCTTCTGTTTGCTGATTTCTGTGACTTGTCCGAACTTCCGTCCGAACTTGGAAGTTCGGACAGGTCTCTGTTGCGTTTTATTTTTTTTGAGCTTTTGAGGTGTCCGAACTTCTGTCCGAACTTTGAAGTTCAACACCTCTATTTTCTGAAATCAAATCGAGCTTTGAAGCTCGGACTTCACCTCGTAAGTTTTCCGAAAAACTGTCCGAACTTCGAAGTTCGGACAGCTGTTTTTCCTCTCTGTTTTCGCTTCGACTGTGTCCGAGCTTGAAGCTAGGACACAAGTTCGGACATGTCTCTGTTTTCGTCATAACTTGCTCGTTTGAGCTCCGTTTTGAGTGCCGTTTGTGGCGTTGGATTCCTCTTTCCGAGTACTATCTGTTTCCATGTGTTTTAGCATGTGTTTAAATGTTTCCTGATTTTAAGGTCTCTGATAAGCCTTTGATCTCTAATTTGCTCTGAAAATGTGATTCAACCTCTGACTTCAGTTTTGCTTTCGTATTTACTAGTCGGGTTACGACATCTGTTTTGCTAAGGCTTTCCGTTGGTAAGCTCCTTCTCTGATTTTGCTAAGCTTTCGCTTTCTGTTCTGATCTGGTTAAGACTTCCGCTCTGCTCTGTATTAAGCTTCGATTTGTTTGGATTAAGCCTCTGTTTTAGGACCTAGTTACTTTGTTTCTGAGCCGTGAATGGCTGGGTCGAGCTATTCCGTGGTATACCATGTAGACGTCATTCTGAGTGTGGGTCATGCCCAATTCTGTTATGTGGGGTTGACGAACCCTTTGGCCTTCGGGTCATTTCTGCGTTGTCGAGGGATCTATTAGATCCATGGGTCTTCGACCCTTTCTGAGTGTTATGCTTGGTGCTAGTGTCCCACTTCTGATTGTTAAGAGTTCTGTTTTCTGTTAGCTCTGACTGTTTCTGATTTCTGACAGACTGCTACGTGCTTTCTGTTCTGAAGGCCTCTGGTTTACTGAGCGTTCTGCTTCGTTTACTCTATCTGTATTTGGTTTGAGACGGTCTGCTGTGTGCTTACCGTCAGTTGTTAAGCTTCTGATTTCGCTAAGACTTCAACTTCAGTTTGTCTTCTGTTATTGCGTACCTATTTTGGTCACTGCTTAGCCTCTTCTGTTTTAGACTTCTGCCTATTTGAAAGTCTTCCGCTTTGACTCTGATTTCGCTCTGGCTAAGCGCTTCTGTATATGTATAAGTATATCTATGTTCAGTATCTGTTTTGAGCGTGCTCAGCTGATGAAGTTATCACCTGCTGAGCAATAGTTTTGCTCACCCCTATCTCCGTCTGATTTGCAGGTTTAGTTCGTGCTTGAAGATTCAGTTTCTACTTTCTGTCTTGGCTTTTAAGCTCTGTATTTCAGCTTGTTTGGCCTTGGTGCCCAGTTGTAATTAGTTTGTGCTTTGTATTTCAGTTTAGCTTCCGCTTGTGTATTGTAAAGACATGTTGTAATCGTTTATTTGGTCATATATCAGTTTTAGTTCTGTTTTGGGAATTCGCTAGTGTAGCCTTGCGTGTCTTAGGTAATAAGCGCGCGGCGTGTAACGGTCTCTCAACCAGGGTGGTTTTGGGGTCGTTACAAGTTATCAGCAAAGACTTCATGCACACATGCTTAGCCTTCCTCAATGATAATTTATTCCATCAACACTGAATGACACACATATAGTACTTATTCCTAAATAACAAGGGGTGACATCAATCAAGGATTTCAGGCCAATATCTTTATGCAATACAATCTACCGTGTAATTTCCAAGGTCTTAGTCAATCGGGTCACTGATGTCTTACCTTTGGTAATCTCGGACAACCAAGCGGCTTTTGTGCACAATAGGCTAATTTCAGACCAAATTCTGCTATCTCATGAAATTCTGCATGCAATGCGGCGGTCCAAAGCAAAGTTCAAAGGTCATTTTGCCTTCAAAGTAGATATGTCCAAGGCCCTTGATAGAGTTGAATGGACTTTTGTCTTAGATGTCCTTTTGAGTATGGGTTTCCACCCTCTTGGATCTCTCTGGTACGTCTCTGTCTCACTACTGTTCGTACCTCTATACTCATCAATGGATACCCAGGCCAAACTTTCATCCCACAACGAGGACTAAGGCAAGGTGATCCACTATCACCCATTTTGTTTATCATCTGTATGGAGACCTTATCAGCATCTCTGAAGTTGGCAGCCAATGTTGGACTTTATCGGGGTTTCAGTCTTCCAGGGTTGGATGTGCCGATTACAAATTTGTTGTTTGCAGATGATTGTGTAATCTTCGGGGAAGCAACCACAGCCAATGCCTGAGTACTTGGCGATATTCTACATACTTTTAAGGCTACCTCAGGTCAGTGCATCAATACATCGAAGTCTGCAGTAATGCTTTCAAATGGGCTGTCTTCTATTCTAAAAGCAGAAGTTACCAGTTCACTTCACACATATCAGGTGACAAATTTGGGCTTATATCTTGGTTTTCCCAGTAATAAAGGTAAGAATAAATGCTCAGTTTTCAATTACATCAAAGATAGAGTGTTAAAACGTAGTCAAAGTTGGTCAAACAAAGTATCTCAGGTAGGGAGAACAATTCTAGTTAAAATAGTGCTTCAGGTGCCTTCATATGCAATGTCTGTCATTCTTTTGCCACGCACAATCATCAAGAAAATCCAGCAACTGATTAACAAATTTTGGTGGGGAGGCACTACACAAAAATCTGCCATTCATTGGACTAACTGGTCTACACTATGCAAGGATAAAGCTCAGGTGGTATGGGCTTTCATGAGCTGCAGAGTTTCAATTGTGCACTCCTTGCAAAGCAACTCTAGCGCATTGTTTCCCAACCACAAATACTTTTATCACAGTTTTATCATGCAAAATATATGTCAACTTCAACTTGGTTGGATGTGACACCAACCACCAATTCTAGCCCAATTTGAAGAGCATTATTGGGTGTACGAGATCTGGTGGAGTTTGGCAGCAGAAGAGCAATTGTCAATGGTCTGACTACAAAACTCACTGACCGGTGGCTTCCTTCCAAGCAAAGGAGGTAAACTATTTCCATTTAATCTTCCACCTTTGGTGCGTCAACTTTCTTCTGTTGCAACCCTGATACGGCCCCCAAACACTTGGAATACCACTCTGCTACACCAATGGTGTGATCCTCCAGATATTCAAGATATCCTTCAAATATCTTTGCCTCAGCCTACATCAGATAGTTATGCTTCAGGTGACTATTGGTATTGGGGTCTTTCTTCATCACAAACTTTCACTGTAAAATCCGCCTATCACGCGGATAGTTCTTGAAAAATCCATCTACCTCGACTTCCGATAGCCAGAGTTCAGCATATAAAAAGCTTTGGGCTTTAGATGCCCCACCAAGGGTTAAGATGCTTGGATGGAAGATTTTGACAACAAGACTTCCCTGCAAAACTACTATCAAGGGTCGAATTAAGGTGGATATGTCAATAGATTGTTTTTGCAAATGCCCTAAAACCATGGTACATGCACTCTACCAGTGCCCGACAGTTAAACTTTTCTGGACTACTTTTGGATTTTCACTGCCAACAATATTCACTCAGATCAAGCATTTCAAGATTGGTTCCGTCATTTATGTGCTTAGTCTTCAAAAGCAATGGTAGCCACTTATCTGCATTTCTTTTGGAAACTATGGTTTGCACGGTGTCAAGCTACTCATGATCAGGTGCCTCACTTTGCTCAAGGTTGGTGTCAAGCAAACAGCTATCTACAACTCGTTGCTTACGCATCATCTTGTACTACATTTGCGCTGCAAAGTAATCGTCAGGCACACCCAAACTTCATTGAACTTTCGGTTGATGCCAGTACTGACTCTCATGATCGTGTCGGTTATGCTGCTGTTGCGCGATCAGATAATCAGCTTCTAAGTGCAGGTTGCAAGGGTTTTCATGCATCAAACCTCCTAGTTTCAGATGTTGAGGCATCTGCAATTGAGTATGCTCTTAATATGGCTTCTTCCTTTGGATACCGCTTTGTAGAGTGCTCTCAGTTGCCAAGCAATAGTTCAATATCTGACAAGGGGGGACCTACTTCCTTAATGCTATCGACGACTTCTATTTTAGATAGGATTTTAGCATCTTCTAATCGTTTCAATGATGTTTTATATTTTTACATTCCTAGAGATGCTAATATACGTTCGCATTGTCTTGCTAACTATGCCTGATGCATGCAACATATGAATTCATGGACTCCAGATATAATGCCGGAACTTGTACTCAAACTTATTCCTAATATATACTCCCTCCGTCCTGAATTGACCGTCATGTTTACTATTTGGACATGTCGTTTAACTTAAATTGTTAACTATAAGATAAATTAATTTTGAAAATTTAAGTTTTGCATATGATTCCTTACATGATAAACTATATGTCACAAAATTTAGTTTTATAAAATTATTTTATCTTATATGTTTAATATTGAAGTGGAAAAATGTGCCAAAAACAAACAGGACGGTCAATTTAGGACGGGGAGTATATATATATATATTATCCTTGATTAAAAAAAGGGGAAAATTCACGAGATACCCCTGTTTTCTTTCGTAATTCATAATATACCCCTGTGATTTTCATAATTCAACTTTAAACATGCTTAAATGTTGTCCAAAATTGATGAAACTTTACATGGACGATGCTAAAGTGTTGTATTTTGGTCCAATATCAAATTTGAAGCTTTTTAAGCTCACATGTGACCTGTGGGACCCAATGAATATGTGACTGTTCATTGGGTCCCACAGGTCACATGTGAGTTTAAAAAACTTCAAATTTGATATTGAACCAAAATATAACACTTTAGCATCGTCCATGTAAAGTTTCATTAATTTTAGACAACATTGAAACATGTTTAAAATTAAATTACTAAAATCACAAGGGTATATTATGAATTATGAAAGAAAACAAAGGTATGTCGTGAATTTTCCAAAAAAAAAATATCAGGGAACGAACGGACTTAGTTATTTTTCTCTTTTTGTCTTTAAAAAAAAAAATTCTCTTGTTTCTTTAGTTACCGGGAGAGCGAAAACGATAAGAAAAAAAGAAGCGGAGGTCCCGCCCCGGCCAGCCCGGCCAAAAGAAGGGAGGAACAATTCATCAGTCTCAGGCGCTCATCTGTTCTTGATAGTTGATTCTTGAAAACGAAATCAAAACCGGGAAAGAATCACATACACAAACATATATAGAAGATAAGCTTACGTCGGGAAGCCACTCCCTCTCTTCAGTAATCAATTCCTTACCTCAAATCAAGCGACAATCCTTTTCTCTTTCTCTCCCCTCTGCTATGGGGAGTTCCAACTTCCTCCACTCACATCTCCACCACCCTTCTCTGTAGCTCCTTGCCACCTTCTTCTTCATCCTCCTCCTCCACTCCATCCCTCTCCCTCTGCTCGCGTTCGCTGCTACCGTGCTCGAAGAATGCAGCGGAATACAAGCGCCGGGTTAGAGGCCCATCATCAATTGCTTGTCTTCCTCATGACAGCCAGCCAGGTGGTATCTCTGGCGATAATAGGAGGGCCTTGCTTCTTCTTGGTGTCTCAATCCTCCCGTTCGTCGAATGGAATGATCGAGTAGCCCACGCACTGCCTGCTGGTGAGTTTTGAAGTTGCCGATCTTTTCTTTTTCGCTCCCGATTTCCGCCCACGCCTGCTGCTTTTTTTGGTCCGAAACGTAGGCTCCAGGGTTTCGTACTGCGGGATTTCGAAAGAAGAAAGTATATTCATTTCACTTTTGTAACAATTGTGCAGAGATTCTTTGTATACAGGTTTAGCATGTAGGTGATGTCTTCCAATCAGGATGAATACAACTTGTATATATAGAGTACTTAGTCACCTATATTGACCGTTAAACTAACTTGGTGTATTACTATTAGACTATATAGACAGCTAACTAACTAATCTATATTCTCAACACTCCCTGTCAAGATGAAGGGCAGTGTGATGCACAAATCTTGACAATAAGGAGAATGTTGAATCTTTCTGGCTCAATATCTTGACAACTCTATGTGCTACCCCTGGCTGTAGCTTCTCTTGAACCAGTTTTTTAGGAAACTTTGATACTCTTAGGTTGTGACAGATTTGGTTAAAACATCTGCTAGTTGGTGAAGGCCTGGGATGTGTTTCAAAGTAATCAGACCATCTTGTAGTTTCTCCCGCACAAAATGGCAGTCAAGATCTATCTGTTTAGTGTGCTCGTGATAACTGGGTTCTGGCTATTATTATAGCAGCTTTGTTGTCACAATTCACACTTATTGGTGTTATGCTGTTTAATCCCAACTCTGCAAGTAATCTGGATAACCTGGTTAACTCAGCTGTCACGCCTCTGTTAGATCTATATTCTGATTCAGCCGTTGAAAGAGCAACTATTTCTTGTTTCTTAGATTTCCAACTGATTGCTGATCCGCTAAGCAGTATGATGTAGTCACTAATCGTCGCGTGATACTGCAACTGCCCAGTCTACATTGCAGTATGCCACTAAGTCGAGAGCTTGATCACTGTTGAAGAGAACTCCTTGTCTGACTGTTCCTTTAATGTAGCGGAGCAGGTGTAGACCAGCCTTGAGATGCTTTGGTTGGTGTTTCATAAACTGGCTAAGGTGTATGGAAGGTAAGGTCTGGATGGGTATTAGTGAGGAATTTTATTCGTCCAATAAGCCACCTATAGTACCTGGTTCTGCAAGAGCTTCACCATCTGTGGACTCTTCCTGCAGGAAGAGGAACACTAAACCCTAGCATCTAAGGGTAAGTATTCTTCCAATAACTCGTTAGCATACTTCCCTTGGTTTAAGATAATTCCTCTGTTGGTGTACAAACATCCCATGCCCAAAAATAACTCAACTGTCCTAGATCTTTAATCCTGAACTTACTATCAAGTTCATGTTTCAGTTATACCTATTTCAGAAGTATCATTCTCTGTTATGATCCTATCGTCAACATGTATGCCTAAATAGGTTCTAAAATCACCATTATATTTAACAAAGAGCGATAATCGTTTTTGGACTGCGCATATCCATGTAAGAGAAGGAAAACAAATAATTTCTCGTACCACTTGTGGGAAGCTTGCTCAAGCCAAAATGACTTGTGCAATCTGCAAGCTTTACTGTTGTATTGCTCCTTTAAGCCCTCTGGAATCTCCATGTAAACTTCCTCTTGGAGATCACCATGGAGGAAGGCATTGTTGATGTCCTATTGATGTAATTCCCACTTTCTTTTTACTGAAACAGCAACAAGAGTTCGAACAGTGGTTATATTACAGCAGGGAGAAAGTCTTCCAATAATCTTCTCCATGCTTTTGTGTGTAACCTTTGACTACTAAACGAGCCTTGTACCTCTCTAAATTCCCATCAGCTTTTAACTTTACCTTGAATACCCATG
>JAIOTZ010000282.1:0-67482 GCA_023374045.1 Limonium bicolor
TCATTCAAGGACATCATTCATAGTCGTAAAAACTGCCAGTGTTGGCTGAACTCTATCATGATAGAAATGGCATCACATCAGCAATCAGAATCGAAGCAAAACTTCTTTAGGCAAATTTCAGCTTCAAAACAGAGATTGAGTACTGCTCTTAGTAGATGTAAACGACATAATATTTTATATCACTGTTGCTGTGCTGATGCCTTTTCAAGCCACAGCTCATGCTTTTAATGTTCAGGGAAGAGCTTCAGGCGATGAGCAACGTAGTATCGTAAAACTAGAGAACAGAAAACAATCTTGTATTCAATTTGAACAGAATATTTGCCGGTTTCCCAAATTTCAATCTTGCGTAATTTAAAGCAGTGCGGATTAACACAAGGATTCATATCAGGTCAGCAATAGAAACAGAAGCAAGGAACTGAAGCAAGGATACCATTTATTCTGATGCAACAAGACGAATGTGAATCTGTACATCATTAAACTCTTTAGCTCACAGAGATATACATAGACTCATTTGTTCACAAGACCAATCTGGTAGAATCCAGCATTATCTAAACAACAATTGCGCTAATCAGTGCACTCGTGCAGCATAAAAAAAACTTTGAATCACATCAGCATAATAAAAAGATTGAATCTGGAAGTTAAATACTTGGTAATACAGATCCCTCGGTCAAGTAGCAGATTTTAGAAGCAAAATCAGAGTGTTAGTATATCAGTGAGGATTTTTAAAATGATGAATCTTTTTTAGTATGAACTTCCTCCGGCAGATGCTGGAGTTTGATCTAAGGAGCTGCGAATGTAAAACTTGACAGAGAAATAAAATGCAACATAATAGTAGTAGTAACAAAAAAAAGCATGAACACAAGTTTAAGAGGCTGCTTTAGATTGTATAAAAGGAAAAAATGAATGAAATTCAGAAAACGAATATGCATTCGATCAGACTAATCACACAGTCAGGTTATTGCACATCTTTAACAACGTAACAGGAAAAAGTGTACTTCAAACAAGAATCTGAATTACAGTATTATGAAGCTGAAAGATTAAAGTTCTAAAATAAAGGTTGGAAAGTTTTTCATACTGATGAAAACAGAGGCAAAGCTTCTTAACATATAGTGAAGCATGAAACTGGCCAGAAAAAATGCTAAACAAGGATTAGAGAATTTTGAGCACAAAGGGAACAGCTGAGACCAATTTGATTTTAAATAGTCAGAACGAATCTGATAACTGTCAACATTTAGTAGAAGAACATCTTTCTGAATGGAAGTTTTCCAAAGCAGATGAGGTTTTCTCATACCCTGGTGGATGGCTGTACTGACCATATCAGAAATACAATCAGAAGAAATCTTCTGTGCAGAAACTCGAGTTTGGTTCAGCAGGGAAAATTCCCCTGAGTGGGAAGTACAAAACTAATAGCTTGACTATTTTAGTACAGGTCTTCTAAACATAGGGTACCACTGGCGAATGCGACAAATGTTTTGTCCAGAAGATGACTCCCTTGGTAGCAGCAAAAATATACAAGCAGAATGATGCGTATTTCTTTATGCAGAAATCAATTTGAAATATGTTGATGCTGAACATTTGCAATTTAGAAAGATTTGAGCAGGATTTCAGTATATGTTTTGACCCTGCTTACATAAATCATAGAGCAAGAGTGAAGTGGTAATGCCTAAAAGATTTATGTGAAGTCTGAAATTTAGATCATAATTGAAACAAAGCAGTTTCATAATAAAACAGACACAATCCAAGCTTCATAAAGCATCGTTAACATCAGAAAATAAGTGAACACAAACATCTTTAGAGGTTTGTAATTTTTCTAAAAATGCAGTCAAGCTAGGCAAGCAAATCAAGGTTGTACCAGAAACTTATACAATAAACATAGAACTTGCGTTGTCTCATGCTTGTAGATCATTGTTTCTACAAAATATTTACTGCCTTTATACTGAGGATTAAATCAGCAGGAAGCTTGCAGACAATAAATCTAAAGATTACATATCACTCATATTGGTTACATGAATCATTTAATCGCATCTGAAAGTGCCAATTTTGAGAGGAAGCAATCAGGATAATTCGGTTTGCTAAGCTTTAGTATTTCAGGATCGATGAACTTATCTTTGGTTTCGGACGTTTCTTCTTTTGGTTTTGTCGTCGTTGTCGTCTGACTTCGACTTCTGTTTTGAGGGATTTGTCGTTGGCATGTATTATGAAAGGCGATTGAATTGTACTAGGAGCATCGCTTGGGTCTGTATGAGTTGGATCTAGTACCGTTATGCTTTTGACCGGAAGTTGAGCTCGGTAGCTGAGAACCATCGAGGCCTCACCTGGTCTTTAGACTTGAATATTCATCGGCCGGTCGTTGTATTGGAGGCGATTGATTGGTTGTGGCCCGGTTGTGATGCGGCCAAGGAAGTCGGATGGACTGAGATGCGGCCAAGGAAGTCCGGATGGACTGAGATGCGGCCAAGGAAGTCCGGATACCTTCCGGTCATGTAGAATGCCGGTTGAAGCCGGTAGCAAAGTGATTTAATCTTTGAGGCCACTTTTGAACTGAGGACACTACTTCGAGCCTCTCTTCTTGCTGTCGACAATCTGGCTTCTGAGGTAAGGCAGAGGTAATTGCTCGATCCGGAAGAAACACCGCACCGTATATCTTCAATTATTGCTTGAAGTTGAACTGATTTGTTAACCAATCGTCTCCCGGTTGCTCTAAGGTCATCGCTCGGTCGATGTTGTGCCTGGTCTCAACTCAAAGTGACGCCGCACCAAATCAATGCTGTGCCCGATCGATGCCGTGCCTGATCTCAGAACGACGCTGTTCGTAGCGCTGCCCCTTTCATCGATCTGTGATTCTCTTTGGCTTCGCTTCTGTGCCGCTCCAAGTTGCAGGCGCAATCCTTCAGGATATGGATAATTAAAACGCTGCTGCATAGGGGGAGAGCAAGCGTGATCCCGATTAATGACAATCAGATCATGATTAATTACAAACAAATCCTGATTATATGATCAAAGAAGTTTTAAAACGTAAAACAGAGAGTTAGGAATTTTTCTCCTCCTCTTGTGATTTTGTTTGCTTCGAGTGTTCCTTTAATTATCATGCCTCGAGCTTGCTTTCTCCTAGCTCAAGCGATTGGGGTCAGGCGATAATCGTTGACTTGCGTCCGCGTTGCTCTCGGTATGAGAAAAAGCACGTCGGTTCATCCAAGACTCTTCTGAGCAGGAGTCCGAAGTAAACCAGATTTTGAGCCTTCGAGAATCTGTCCTTCTTTGATCCCGATCCTGTACCGCTTGCGACTGGTATTCCAATCTATTGGATAGGTTGGAACGCTATGACCCGAATTTGAAGGCGGGTCGGAATTTTAACTCAAAGCATTGCAGCCGATCCAGTATGCATTTCAACAATAGTCTCCTGGTAATCACCTCCCGGTCACTACCTTCCGGACTTTGAACAATATTCTTCCGGTACTCATCTCCTGGTCTCTTTCTTCCGGTCTTTGTTGTATCCGGCCGATGACGTCGCCCGGTCATTTGAAGGAAAACACCATCCTGTTGTTTGATGGGGAGTGTCGTCCAGGCTTGCTTCTGATTAATTACCCTCGTCTTGTTGCCCAAGCAGTTGCGATTTGGTCTGGTGCGGCCGGGCTTGAATTGAATGGATCCTTTTGTTGTAGCGCGAGGAAGTTGCAGTCCGGACAAGGGAGTCGCCTGGTACCTCCTGGTCGAGGCGTTTACAGTCTGGTCAAGAAGGCCATCTGAGGCTGAGGTATCTCCCTTCGTGCCATGCCGCCCGTGAGTCAGAGCTGGAACCTTCGCCCAGTTTTTGAAGTGTAGACGACGTCCATGATTGTGCCCGTCCGAGATTGAACAAGGACAATCGCCTAGCGCCAGGTGCTATACCGCGGTGCAGCTTCAAGGCTGATCACGCCCAATCCACCTGCTTCATGTTCCCCGGCTCTCGCCTGGTCCTGCCTTCGAAGCAACTTATCGAGGAAGATGATGACCCTTGAAAGGAATCACGTTGCCACCCGATCTTTCCAGATGACTTTCTTGAAATCGCGATTTTGCTCCGTATCGGGTGACCTGATTGATCAACTACCAGGAGTGAACCCAATAAACAATTAGAAATATAAAGTATTATGAGAAAGCGGAGAATACTGATTGCCTATCGTGGATCCTGCTGGCTATGTTGAGTTTCTTCGACGCAAGTCTCGCGGTCGACTTCTTGGCAATACTGATTCTGGAATCCTTAATCGTTTTGGGATTTCTCTTTTCCTCCGACTTCTGTGTGGATCTTCGAGTCTTTTGGTTGTGAAATATTGTGAGCTTCCTGCCCTTGATTGACCAGACCGTCGTAAGAGGCGATTCGGCATCCCTCCAAGTATGAGCCGTATATCGGAACTTGCCAATTCGATATGAACTCGTATGCTTAATTATTCTTCGATCACTTGTTTGGTCGCGATTCTCAAGCTTGTGTCGAGATTTTGATGAATCTCAATGAACTTCTTCGGCACTTTTCCTTGATCCAAAGGTTATGTCATTTCTCTCCTTCAGCGGACCAAGTGACAACTTCGTTTGGATTTTTAGATTGTTTTCTATTGCTTGACAGGGGCGATTAGTAATCTTCGTATTTTGCGAACAAATTGCGACAAATCGCTTTTGAAATTCTAAACACTGGGATGAATTCCTCGAACAAATTGGATGAGTTCCTTTGATTCCGAATCTTGAACAAAAAAGTTACTTCCTGTCGTGGCTGGATCGTGGTTACCATTCCGGTTGTTCGTTTCCCACAGACGGCGCCAAATGAAAACGTGTAATTTGGTTCTACACGTTAACATCGAGAGACTACAAACCAAACACCAAGGAATATAGTGGTCTTCATTCCTTCTTTTGGTATTACAAGTTTAGAGAGCTTCCTAGTGTTTTCTCTCTCTTCTTATATTGTGTCCCCTTACAAATGAGTCTCCCACCTCTATTTATAGACTTTCAAGAGTGAGGCCTATCTCTTAATCCTTGCATATGCGGTATTACTTTTTTGGAGCCACCCTTCTAGTTTTGGCACTTCTGTCCTTATAAAGCCTTCCGGCCTCAAAGTGTAGGATGCGGGATCCGGTTATGGAGTATGGGGCCGGAACATGGGTCCCGGTCATAGAATGCGGGCCGGAACATGTTTGGTGCCCAAACTGAAGCCCGAACAAGGTCCTGAAGGGGGTCCGGGGTCCGGATCGGGATCTGTGGCCTGGACTGTTTTGACCCTCTTGCCTTCGTCATATTCTTGTCCTTGTCAATAGGTCTCGCACTGATGAAGATGATAGGTCTCGCACTGATGAAGATGATACGCCTCGCACTGACGAAAGTGATGGTATCGCACTGAAGAAGATGCATGGTCTCGCACTGATGAAGGTGCATGGTCTCGCACTGAAGTCTCATACTAAACGGGTGAAAAAAACTGGATTTCGCACTGATTCTGGGTCGCGCACTGAATGAAGATGTCTCGTACTAAAGTCTTGAAAATGATGGGTCTCGCACTGATTTTGGGTCTCGAGCTAAAAATGAGTTAGAAAGATAATGGTCTCGCGCAAATGATGAAAACTGATTATTGGAGTGCCAAACATGGCAATGATGATAAGATGTATGCAATCAAAATATATGAAAGATACTCGTTCAAAACAGGAAACTGTTGGAAAAGGTGGCAATGTTGAGGTGTTATGCAAAAGTTGTAAAATGCAACTAAAGTGTTTGTTGGAAGCTAGCCCAAACAAGGAACTATTGAAAAATGTGCTAAACGTGGCAATGCTTGAGAAAAACTCTGCTGAAAAAGGAAAGTGAAATAATCATTTCCTGACTAAAAAATTTCAAATCTGCAATTTGTTTCTTAGAAAATGAACATGCCGTTGGTGGAAATGTGTGATGTTTGTTGTTGCTTGTGATAGACCTGGGACTGTGTTGTGATTTTGGATGGTGGTCAGGGTTATGACGGGTTTGATGTTTTTGTGGAGGTAAGGCTAATGACGGGCTTGAGAGTGTGTGTGTGTGGTGGTAGGGGCTTATGTGTGCCTGTGTAGTGGAGGTGTGGAGATAAGGGCTTATGTGGGCCTGTGGTGTTTGATGTGGTGGTAAGGGCTTATGCCTGTGGTGGGATGGTGGTGCTCAAGCTTTAGATTTCAATTGGTGTTGTCATGGCAATTGTTGGAACCAACAATTGCCCCCAGTATTTTTCCTTAGGACAATCTGAGCTAGAGTTCATGGCAATTGATCGGAACGATCAATTGCCCCCAGTATTTCCTTGATTAAACGTGCGAACAAGTCTCATCCTCACAGGGTCGAGGCTTATGCTTTGATGTGGTGCTTCCTATCCTACACACAATGTGGTTGGTGTTTGCACTCATTTCTCGCTCATGGTCATAACCTCTAGACCATTGAATTCGATATTTGATGGATTTACGCATTTGATCTGTTACTTTCACGTGATTGGACACACAACTATCAAGTCGGAAGTCTTCAGAGCTTATAACGTGGCCATAGGGTGTGATGAAAGACGACGGGATCATGGAGGGATATTTGAGGTATGTGGAGCCTAAACAGGTGACCAAAGCTGCAACTTGCGTCTTCTCTTGGATTCATCTTCCTTGTCTTGAAGTCGTCTGGCTGCTTCATGTTGACGTTGTTTTCGAGCTTCTGGACTTTGACTTTTGAAGTTGTCCTTTACACCACATTTCTCTTTTCGTCTTTTGGATTTCCTCGAGGCACTTTGGTTTTGCCTCTTTGTTTGATCCTTTCTTGACTTTGCCTTCGGGGTTCTTGTGTTTCCCGGTTTTGAGTTTTGAGAGCTATTTTGATGTGAGCTCTTTTGATCCTGAAATACCCCAAACCTAAGTATGCTAAGTAAACATCAAATCATGATGTATTAAGGCTAAAATATGCCTTAGAAAGATTGGTAGATAATTTAAACCAAGGAAAACACAAGAAAGTGCCTTAAAGGCAATCAGGGCAAAACGTGCTCTAAGCTTGGAGAGACTTGGGTGAGTACCCAAATCATGATAAGACCTTAGTAATATCCTAATGGTCATTTTAAATCAATTAGCAAAGAAAACCAAGCTTGAAAACAAGTTAAAACACAAAATGTGCTTTAAGAAGTCTTAAAGCACATTTTTGAGAAATTGTCTTAGAATTGAGTTTTTGAGTGGCTAAATGTCCATCATTACTCTTTAATCAACATGTGTACTAATTAGTATCACATTAGGAGGTCTAAATCAATGGGAAATCAAAAATTTCCCGATTATGTGCCTTGTTTAGTGAATAGTAACTATTTAGTGACTAGTTTAAGTTTTAATCAACATAAGTCAATTAATTGGTCAACAAAGACCATGTTAGCCTCATTTATTAGAGGGGGCCGGTTTTTATGTGGGGAGTCACCACATGAGTCATCAAATGAGAAGGAAAGAAGAGATAAGTAAAGAAGTTACTATTTGCTTTATTAAAGCAAATATCTTACCTTAGCCTATCTTTTCTTCATCTCTCTCTTCATTTCTTCTTCTCACACGATTTCTTCTTCTCTTCTTTTGCTCCAAACCGAGAGAGCTTCATTCATGGATGCTCCACCTTCAATCACTCACTAAGTGTTCATCTTTGCTCCAAATCAAAAACTAAACACATATTTCTCTTAGTTAGGCCAAGACCTATCTTTCTATCTTTTCAAATCTTTCAAAGCTCCATTTTGGTGCCAAGAGGAAACTCCATTGATGGAGGAAAATCAAGTTTGAATAGCTCATTAGCTTCTCCATTCTCTTAAGGTAAAGAAAATGTAAGAAAAACCATGTTTCCATCATTCCTTGTACATGGCCGAAAATTCCTTCTCATGGGGCTATGTTTTTATGCCTTGTTCTAGCTTGATTTATTCACCAAGGACTAGTGGAGGTCCTATTTCATTCAATGCCAAAGTCTACCTTGAGACTTCAAAGGTAATCATCCACTTTTATGCCTTAGAACACATTTCTAACCTAGGTTTTTATTCCTTGAGGTTAGTGCATTGTTTAGTACTCATATGAGTCCTTATGCATTGATTAGAACATTGGCAAAAGGAATTTAAGTGGTGGTCGAGATCTATGCAAGGAGAAGGCCTAAGGAGATAAGATAAGCTTGAGAAAACAAGGTAAAATGCTTACCTAATTGGTGGTTTAAGATTAAGGAATGAGTTTTAGATAAATACCAATGTGGCTTATAGCTTACATTGTGTATTGGGATATATAACCTAAGGGAAAAGAACTTAAACAAGCTTATGAACTTGTGATTAAGGAGCTAATGAGAATGAGTTAGTAATATAAGTTTAAGGTGGATTTAAAGAGCATTATGACTACTATGAGATTGATGAGTGTATTTGCAGGTTGAAAGCTTATATATGTGGGAAATTCAGTGTTTAAGTTTAAGTCATTTAAGGGCCTAAGAGCCATGTCATTTAAGAGCCTTAGTGCTATGCAATTTAAGATTATTGCAATATATTGAGTTTGTTGTGAATGAGTTGGTTTGGGTGATGAGATATGATGAGAAAGAACTTAAGGTGTGTGAAATGGTTAAATGAGGAAATAATGTGTTTGGGCATGCTATGATGCTAGAGGTGCTATGGCAAAATTTGAGTAGAAAATAAGTGTTTAGGCGATGGTGGTGAACTAATATGACCTAGGATTTACTAGGAGTCATTATGAAGAATTTGAGTGGAAATGAGTTAACTAAGGAGTTCTTGAGGATGAGAATGACCTAGAATGGTCTATGAGGAAGTTAGAGTTTAGATGGGTGTATTGAACACACCAAAGTCATGGTATGAGGAGTGGTAAGACTTGTGCAAGAATCTGGATGGAAAGGTAGATAATGCTTTAAGGTGATTTAGGTAAGAACTAGAGAGTAAAACAATGAGAGTTTTGAGAACCTTGTGTAAGGGTGATGATGCTAGTGGTGGACTAGTAAGGTTTAGTTGAATGGTAAAGTGTGGACTTGGGTGATGGAAGTGCAAATGGTAGGAGGATATTGTAAGTCGTCAAGGAAAATGACTAGAAATGTATAAGCAAGCTTAAGAGTTTAAGAGTGATGAGTAACAAGTGAAAAGAAGAGAATTGTGCATGGACATGCAAGATAACCTTGGAAGGTTTAACAAGCAATGATTAAGGAGGAGTTATATGGGTAGAAAAGAAACACTTTTGTTAGTTGAAGTTTTAGACAAAATGTACAAGTTGGAAATGTAAGGAAGCATATGGCAAGTGTTAGGAATGTTTGTAAGAATTTAGGAAATGTTTGAGAGGATCTTTGGAAGTTGTTTTGGAGAGTTTGGTGGAAGTTATAAGGTGAGTTTAAGTGCCTAAATGATGTTAGATGACATTATGAGGGTTTAGGAGAAGTTTGGTGAATATTGGTTAAGTGTTTGAAGGCTTAGAAAGTGAGTGTTTTGCCTTGTCCGAACATCCGTCCGGACATGGACGTTCGGACAGGCCCTGTTGTGTGAGAATTTTCAGAGTCTCGACTTGTGTCCGACCTTGGGAAGTCCGGACACAAGTTCGGACGTGCCTGCTTCTACTTAGGATTTTCCTCGACCCATGTCCGAACTTCCGAAGTCCGGACACATGTTCGGACATGCGTCTGTTTTCAGCTTTGAGTCTCGACTTGCGTCTGAACTTGGGAAGTCCGGACACAAGTTCGGACATGCCACTGTTTTGGCCAAAAACCTTGTTTAAGGATGGGAAATGATGAGGATAATTAGGTATTGATGTTATAAGGTTGTTTAAGACATGTTTGGTGGGTAACAAAGATAATTAAGTGGATGAATAAGTATAAGTGATGAGGAGATGCGATTCACTTAAGATTAAGTTTGTAGATTAGGTTATAAGACTTAAGAAGTGTTAGGTTGGGATCATTAAGAGTTAAGTAAGGTAAGTAATTTAAGTAAGTTGAATTAAGTTAAGTTATTAACAACCTAAAACTGAATGAATGTTTTAGGACTTGGGAATTTGGACTCCGGAAGAGAGTAAGCAACCGAACGACCAACGGTGAACGGTACAGTTCTCTTGTGACCTGCTTGCTAACGAGGTGTCCCTCGGCTTGCGTGCTATTTGTTTTGTGTGCTCACTAACAAGATAAAGCATGCAACCGGAACATATTATATATATATTGTATTGTTGTGTGATGTTTGAAAACTAACACAACATACCGTGAGAACTTACTAACCAATGTTTAGTAAGGAATTGAGTGAGATTAAGGAACGCCCCTAATGAGGGACGATATGAACCGAAAGAGGTTAACCAACAAACATGGTCTTGAGACTATTGCTAACTGGAACTTGAGTGAGGAAACCGGACCGATCTCCGGTCATGCATGCTAAGGAAAAAGGGGGATGGTATCTGAATCAGATCCGCCCTCCGCTTAAGGACTTTTCTTCGGACTTGTAGCCTAGGGCCGTTGCCGGCTCAGCTACGCTGGATTCCCGTCCAGGGTAGGTGGCATTAAGATGGTGCGGTGGGATCACCTAAACCCAGGTTTGGACTTAGGCTACAACCATTCCCCTCCAGGAATGGTTTGTATTCTGAGAATAAGTTAAGATTAAGCTAAGTTACAATCATTCCTTTCTAAAGGATGATTTGTATTGTTAAGATTAAGAATAAGTTAAGATTAAGCTAAGTTACAATCATCCTTTCTAAAGGATGTTTGTATTGTTAAGATTAAGAATAAGTTAATTAAGCTAAGTTACAATCATTCCTTTCTAAAGGATGATTTGTATTGTTAAGATTAAGATTAAGTTAAGATTAAGCTAAGTTACAATCATTCCTTTTTAAAGGATGATTTGTATTATTAAGATTAAGATTAAGATAAGTTACAATCATTCCTTCTTAAAGGATGATTTGTATCGTTAAGATTAAGATTAAGTTAAGATTAAGATTAAGGTGAGGTTAAGATAAGTTGCAACCATTCCTTTTTAAAGGATGGTTTGTATTACTCATATTAAGGTAAGTTACATCCACTCCTTATTAAAGGATGGTTGTTTCTAAGATAAGATAAGACTAAGATTGAGGTGAGATAAGGATGGACTAAGATTAAGAGGGAACATTACTTAAGGAGTTAAATGACTAACTCTCTGATTAAGGGAACGCATTTAAGTCGTTCATTGAGTGTGAACTTTGATTGTTCATATTTGGATAGTTGTTTACAGCATTCATTATTATGTTGTGCATATAATCAACCTCCATGCTATCGACAATTAGTCGTCGTAGCCACGTTAGCTTGGGGGCCATGAGGGGATCGTACCAGCATTCGTGCTGACCCCCTTTGGGGGCTGTTTTTACTACACAGGTACATCAGGGAGCGGCCGACGCGAGAGTAAGAAGAGGATACAGCTGTTAAGGGTTTAGTGTGGCCTACGAGTTGTGCATGTACACTCGTATGGCAATTTGAGTTAGTAAGATGTATAGGATGTGAGGGGATTGTAAGAGGATATGTATATGGTTAAGATTTTTGTACTAATGTTCGGTATATCTGTAGTCAGACCGTGGCAAGGTCCTGGATTGTAAAGAATTCCGCTGTGACATGTTTATATATATACTGTTAAGTTGCGAGACCACATTTGGATGGGGTGTTACAAAAAGTGGTATCAGAGCGTAGTTACGCTCTGAAGACAAGAAATACCGAACTTAGGAGAATGATGAGGCTGAGATTGAGTTACGGGTTAAGGGTTAAGAGATAGAGTGTGAGGTGCGTCAGCCAGGACTTCCCGGTGTTTATCGGATATCCATAGTACCTAGGCCCGCCCTCCACATCCCTAACCCTGAATATGTGGAACAAACGCCAGAGAGAAGAAAGCCTTCTCTTACTCGGGGAAACCCGATCTGGCAGTTAGCTAACAGTCAGCAATACGAGAAACAATTTATTGTACAACAGTTAAGGAGAACTGGGAGATTTTAAATGGAGCGCATCAACAGAGAAACAGGCGCTACCTATGGAATACTATCAATAAAGGAACGGTAATTACCGGCAACACGGGTCGACATGCTACGCAGTCGAAGTAACCCACAATACCACTGATAAGGAAAGCACTACAGGTGCAATAGATAAGGAAATTATAAGAGACATGAGTACCGGACAGCGGTCCGAGTGAGCATAACAGTGGGATAATACAAAGCATGAGGATTAAGACATAAGAAAATATTAAGGGGTTCCCTCAGAAAGAGGAACGCCCTATTAGATGACAGTACTGTCAAACAACAAGGAAACCGCCCGATGGTCGGTTATCCAAAATAAGAGATTATCGGAGGAGTCCCGAGGACTACCAAGTACATGGAAATTAGAAGGAAGTTTCACTTCCAATGTGCCTTGTACCAGTAACCCATCCTGCATGGCGCACTTGCCATAGCAAGTGCTACCACGGTTAAGCTACACGGAAAGCCATCATGGCGAGGTAACCGAACGCTACAGTCGTAGTACGCGTTAACATCGGAATGCAAATCCATAAGAACAGGAAAAAAAAAGGGGACCTTGGAAGGGCCTGACGGCCTAACCATGATGAGATGAACCGACATATCAGCCAGCAGGGAGCTGAGCTTAGACGAAATACTAAACCATATAAATACTAGCAACGGTATAACCCACTACAACAACAACCGACAGTACGGTAAGAACACCAACCTCAAACTCCACGAGGAAAACCTAAGAGATCACTCGGAAATGCGAGCAAAAACACTATATAAGCAATGATATACAAGGGATGTGTTGTAAGATGCCATTGAGACCGTTAAAACTTGCAGATAACAACATTCTTCAATGAAGATGTTGGAAAACCCGGAAATCAAGGGTAAAAGAAATAAACATAAGCTATAACCTACTAAGAATTAAAGTCGTACAACCCTGGAAAAGGAAAGCTCAGAGGACAACCCCCACAGAGTGGGCATAGTCGAGCCGAACAAACTGATGAATGACAGCTAGTACTGTTCGTCTAACTCATTAACACCCAAGTATGATTGATCATCAAAGGGTGGCGTAATCAACAGAGGTTGAACGAAGCGTTGAGATGGAAGTATAAGACGACAGGATGATATCCAACTTGGACACGTAAGACAAACGCCTAATACGGGCCTAACCTTGACTATTAAAAGACAGAAGTCTAGTAGAATGACAGCATTGTCAAAGACATTAAGTAACCTCAGATCACCTGAACAACTTCCCTAGCAGGAAGCAGGATGCAGCAACTTATCATGTAACCCGATACTACATTTAGTATGTAAATTAACGGTGGATAGTGCTCAAAGAACCAGAATCTTGTAGGGATGACCTGCAGATGAGTAAGAGTACAAATGATGAACTGAGATATTAAGCATTAAGAGCCTACGAGCCAAGGATGTTAATCACATCAGAGCCCGAGGCGCAGTAAGTTATAAGAGAGCTTGTTTAAGCCACCAAGGGACTACAACTTGTAGATATGAACGGTTACCAAACCTATAACTTAGATTGGGAAGAACATTACCAATGAGAATATTGAGATAATGCTAAGGATAGGAGCGGAGAACGAACCATGCCTTTTAGGGTGGGGATACCACTCCTTGTTGTAAGGCCACGAGAGGGAATGAACCCCTAAAAAGGGCTTTCACCTATTAGAGATAAAATACACTTTATTTAGAAGATGGAAACTATGAACCTTGAGATTACTTTAGAACGTACCAGATACACTTGAGTAATAAGGGAGGTCGCACAGATAGGCCCCTTATCCAACACCCAGGATGTAAGAATTAGTAATGGTCAGAGATAAACATTGTGACTGCACATTGTGGCACGATAATTGATCGATGCTCAGAAGAGCCTGTGATTCAGTGGATAATTTCTTCAGTAACCAATTAAATCACATGGTAGATAACATCACTAAGGATGAGAGAAAGTGAAAGAAATTAGCTTACTTACGAATCTGAGATTGGAGCATAACATCTTCATATCTAGAGTCAACTATTTTACAACACGGTACGACAACCGCCTATGCCGGAATGAGAGAACTCCCAGTGTGTTTACACCAAGAAGGGATTGAGTATAAGGTAAGACATTAGAATAAATGAATAAGAGGTTGCACCATTGATGGGCAACATGGTAAGGGCCAACTACCATGGTAGTAGGGGTCGTCAGTATAATAGTTATATAAGTGGATTAAGTCATGGTGCGCGGAAGGCGACCATTGTGAATGAGCCGTCAAATATTGACACTGAGGCAATTAGATGTATGAGTTAAGACCAGCATAAGTAAGAAAATAAGATGGAAGACGAACTGAGCATTGATGCCAGTAGTCTGGACATGGTTTGGTAAGATTACACTGGAAGTGCTTTCCTAGTAGAATGAATATGAGAAACAAGATAAGAGGCTCTACGGAAAGAGACCTCAGATATTAAGTGACCGAATCAATACGGAATACAGGAAGGAGCTAGAGCATACCATACCCAAGAACACAGTAAATGGACTTCCCTTGATTGACTTCAAGAAGAACAATAAGTGTTATTTTGGAACGATGAAAGAGGAGATCGACAACAGAATACTTCATAATTAGCAATAGCTAAACGTGTGACGGACACTATGAGTTTACTAAAACGAGACGTGGGACGACTGCACCCCACAGGGGCTTGCAGGCCTGACACGCTCATTTATGAGTTAGTTGGGTAAGTAGTAATGTACCAGTAGGGTACCCCATGCATGTGAACGAGTGGTGTAAGGAACACGGGAAGTAGTCGACTCCGTACCACCGACAACGACGCAAGATCAGACAAGAGCAGCTACTACCACAAACAGTCGAAGAGAAGAATTCAGTCAAACCAGCAACGCAGAGGAACCAGAGAACAAATAATTAAGGACTATGAAGTGCGAAGAGCACGGATTGTTAAGTACAAACATTGAACATGCCTAAGATGTATTATGTAAGACATTAAGACTGTAAAGCGCATTATGCACTAAACAGTAATTCTAGACTAAGAGTCATCCTCAGACCAAAGGTCAGTTGGGGAGAACAATTTAGACATTCGAAGAAATACTAAGAGTATGAGCGTAAGATCTTCAAGGAGAATGGATAGACGAGTTACAACTCATTAAGGCCGTGTATATATAAAGATAACACGTGTCCATTGAGACAATTAGGCCTAAGATTATCAGAGTGGTGCAGCGGAAGCTAGCAGATCACTACCCTTGAGATTAGACCAAACTAAGTTAAGGAAACGGTATAAGTACCGTTAAGAATCCTCGATACAGAGACTAAGTCATTTCTGATCGAATTATAAATAAGATAGATGACGTGGAAGCTAGAATGCTTGGTGAGAATTAGACATCTTGAACTTATGTTCAAAGATGATGTAACGCTGATTACGTGGGCGTAATCCATTTTAAGGGGGGTAGAGCGAAAACCGCTTAGCGTATGTTTGTGTACTGAGTACATAAACTACGGTGTGCATAGCACAAAATAATTTGAGAATATGTTTTACATAAACATTCTGAGATAAATCATGGTTATTGCACACAGAAGATGTGAATACCATACATATTAAGTACCTATCTTGTTAACTCCGGTGTGAGTACAAGTTAAGAGAATTAAGGAAGAGGATTAAGGAGACTTAAGAAATAAGAATATATGAGGTATGAGTCAATATGAGACTATGTGGGAGATAAGAATAAGATAACATTATGAGATGCAATTTGATATGATTATGAGTTAGGATATGGTAATGCTATGTGGTATGAGACAGTGGAAGTTGGTATGAGACTGATATAGAATTTAGTAGGAATTTAAGTCTTGAGGTAATTACTAAGAGATGAATTGGGAATGCTTGATGGAATGAGTTCACACTTTGGAGATGTATTGATTATGATTAGAAGAACTAAAAAGATAGAAAATTGGACATGAGTGAATTATTTGGATGTTTGAAAATGACATGGGAGGTGGAACTTGATTTTCTAGGGATCAGGGGAAACCGAACACAAATTGGGGTGGGAAGGGTAGTTCTACACTGATGCTGATCACATCAGGGTTGGATGATTCCTGAAACTCCCTACCAGTGGTCACAATTAAATCACACTAAGGATAGAGACCTTAGGATAAAATGAAATTGGAGTTGCTTGTATTTTTAATTAGAGGAATTATTCCTCACATGACCTCGTAAAAAGGATTACCTTTTTACTGAGTCTCGCCCATGGAGTCGAGGACGCACGAGCCTTTGTCTTCGGACCGGTGACATGGGGAGAGCAGCGTGTTTTGTATTCTGGCCCATGGTGACGAGGACGAATGAGCCATTGTCTACGGACCGGTGACATGGGAGAATACGTTGGAAGTTATGTGAATGTTTTAATCATCAAAAGGAACAAAAGGAATTTTGAGTGCTGCACATGCTTAAGCATGTTGTGTGATATTTAAGTATGAGAATATGGGGATCCAATGATCCAATGAGATTAAGTACATAAGTATGATCTATATGATCTAAGGAATGAGGTAAGACATGCATTCTAATAAGAAAAGATGCATGGGAACTTTGGGGACAAAGTTCTTTTAAGGGGGGTAGATTGAAATACCCCAAACCTAAGTATGCTAAGTAAACATCAAATCATGATGTATTAAGGCTAAAATATGCCTTAGAAAGATTGGTAGATAATTTAAACCAAGGAAAACACAAGAAAGTGCCTTAAAGGCAATCAGGGCAAAAACGTGCTCTAAGCTTGGAGAGACTTGGGTGAGTACCCAAATATCATGATAAGACCTTAGTAATATCCTAATGGTCATTTTAAATCAATTAGCAAAGAAAACCAAGCTTGAAAACAAGTTAAAACACAAAATGTGCTTTAAGAAGTCTTAAAGCACATTTTTGAGAAATTGTCTTAGAATTGAGTTTTGAGTGGCTAAATGTCCATCATTACTCTTTAATCAACATGTGTACTAATTAGTATCACATTAGGAGGTCTAAATCAATGGGAAATCAAAAATTTCCCGATTATGTGCCTTGTTTAGTGAATAGTAACTATTTAGTGACTAGTTTAAGTTTTAATCAACATAAGTCAATTAATTGGTCAACAAAGACCATGTTAGCCTCATTTATTAGAGGGGGCCGGTTTTTATGTGGGGAGTCACCACATGAGTCATCAAATGAGAAAGGAAAAGAAGAGATAAGTAAAGAAGTTACTATTTGCTTTATTAAAGCAAATATCTTACCTTAGCCTATCTTTTCTTCATCTCTCTCTTCATTTCTCTTCTTCACACGATTTCTTCTTCTCTTCTTTTGCTCCAAACCGAGAGAGCTTCATTCATGGATGCTCCACCTTCAATCACTCACTAAGTGTTCATCTTTGCTCCAAATCAAAAACTAAACATATTTCTCTTAGTTAGGCCAAGACCTATCTTTCTATCTTTTCAAATCTTTCAAAGCTCCATTTTGGTGCCAAGAGGAAACTCCATTGATGGAGGAAAATCAAGTTTGAAGAGCTCATTAGCTTCTCCATTCTCTTAAGGTAAAGAAAATGTAAGAAAAACCATGTTTCCATCATTCCTTGTACATGGCCGAAAATTCCTTCTCATGGGGCTATGTTTTTATGCCTTGTTCTAGCTTGATTTATTCACCAAGGACTAGTGGAGGTCCTATTTCATTCAATGCCAAAGTCTACCTTGAGACTTCAAAGGTAATCATCCACTTTTATGCCTTAGAACACATTTCTAACCTAGGTTTTTATTCCTTGAGGTTAGTGCATTGTTTAGTACTCATATGAGTCCTTAAATATTGATTAGAACATTGGCAAAAGGAATTTAAGTGGTGGCCGAGATCTATGCAAGGAGAAGGCCTAAGGAGGAGATTAAGATAAGCTTGAGAAAACAAGGTAAAATGCTTACCTAATGGTGGTTTAAGATTAAGGAATGAGTTTTAGATAAATACCAATGTGGCTTAGAGCTTACATTGTGTATTGGGATATATAACCTAAGGAAAAAGAACTTAAACAAGCTTATGAACTTGTGATTAAGGAGCTAATGAGAATGAGTTAGTAATATAAGTTTAAGGTGGATTTTAAGAGCATTATGACTACTATGAGATTGATGAGTGTATTTGCAGGTTGAAAGCTTATATATGTGGGAAATTCAGTGTTTAAGTTTAAGTCATTTAAGGGCCTAAGAGCCATGTCATTTAAGAGCCTTAGTGCTATGCAATTTAAGATTATTGCAATATATTGAGTTTGTTGTGAATGAGTTGGTTTGGGTGATGAGATATGATGAGAAAGAACTTAAGGTGTGTGAAATGGTTAAATGAGGAAAATAATGTGTTTGGGCATGCTATGATGCTAGAGGTGCTATGGCAAAATTTGAGTAGAAAATAAGTGTTTAGGCGATGGTGGTGAACTAATATGACCTAGGATTTACTAGGTCATTATGAAGAATTTGAGTGGAAATGAGTTAACTAAGGAGTTCTTGAGGATGAGAATGACCTAGAATGGTCTATGAGGAAGTTAGAGTTTAGATGGGTGTATTGAACACACCAAAGTCATGGTATGAGGAGTGGTAAGACTTGTGCAAGAATCTGGATGGAAAGGTATATAATGCTTTAAGGTGATTTAGGTAAGAACTAGAGAGTAAAACAATGAGAGTTTTGAGAACCTTGTGTAAGGGTGATGATGCTAGTGGTGGACTAGTAAGGTTTAGTTGAATGGTAAAGTGTGGACTTGGGTGATGGAAGTGCAAATGGTAGGAGGATATTGTAAGTCGTCAAGGAAAATGACTAGAAATGTATAAGCAAGCTTAAGAGTTTAAGAGTGATGAGTAACAAGTGAAAAGAAGAGAAATTGTGCATGGACATGCAAGATAACCTTGGAAGGTTTAACAAGCAATGATGTTAAGGAGGAGTTATATGGGTAGAAAAGAAACACTTTGGTTAGTTGAAGTTTTAGACAAAATGTACAAGTTGGAAATGTAAGGAAGCATATGGCAAGTGTTAGGAATGTTTGTAAGAATTTAGGAAATGTTTGAGAGGATCTTTGGAAGTTGTTTTGGAGAGTTTGGTGGAAGTTATAAGGTGAGTTTAAGTGCCTAAATGATGTTAGATGACATTATGAGGGTTTAGGAGAAGTTTGGTGAATATTGGTTAAGTGTTTGAAGGCTTAGAAAGTGAGTGTTTTGCCTTGTCCGAACATCCGTCCGGACATGGACGTTCGGACAGGCCCTGTTGTGTGAGAATTTTCAGAGTCTCGACTTGTGTCCGACCTTGGGAAGTCCGGACACAAGTTCGGACGTGCCTGCTTCTACTTAGGATTTTCCTCGACCCATGTCCGAACTTCCGAAGTCCGGACACATGTTCGGACATGCGTCTGTTTTCAGCTTTGAGTCTCGACTTGCGTCCGAACTTGGGAAGTCCGGACACAAGTTCGGACATGCCACTGTTTTGGCCAAAAACCTTGTTTAAGGATGGGAAATGATGAGGATAATTAGGTATTGATGTTATAAGGTTGTTTAAGACATGTTTGGTGGGTAACAAAGATAATTAAGTGGATGAATAAGTATAAGTGATGAGGAGATGCGATTCACTTAAGATTAAGTTTGTAAGATTAGGTTATAAGACTTAAGAAGTGTTAGGTTGGGATCATTAAGAGTTAAGTAAGGTAAGTAATTTAAGTAAGTTGAATTAAGTTAAGTTATTAACAACCTAAAACTGAATGAATGTTTTAGGACTTGGGAATTTGGACTCCGGAAGAGAGTAAGCAACCGAACGACCAACGGTGAACGGTACAGTTCTCTTGTGACTGCTTGCTAACGAGGTGTCCCTCGGCTTGCGTGCTATTTGTTTGTGTGCTCACTAACAAGATAAAGCATGCAACCGGAACATATTATATATATATTGTATTGTTGTGTGATGTTTGAAAACTAACACAACATACCGTGAGAACTTACTAACCAATGTTTAGTAAGGAATTGAGTGAGATTAAGGAACGCCCCTAATGAGGGACGATATGAACCGAAAGAGGTTAACCAACAAACATGGTCTTGAGACTATTGCTAACTGGAACTTGAGTGAGGAAACCCGGGACCGATCTCCGGTCATGCATGCTAAGGAAAAGGGGGATGGTATCTGAATCAGATCCGCCCTCCGCTTAAGGACTTGTCTTCGGACTTGTAGCCTAGGGCCGGTTGCCGGCTCAGCTACGCTGGATTCCCGTCCAGGGTAGGTGGCATTAAGATGGTGCGGTGGGATCACCTAAATCCCAGGTTTGGACTTAGGCTACAACCATTCCCCTCCAGGAATGGTTTGTATTCTGAGAATAAGTTAAGATTAAGCTAAGTTACAATCATTCCTTTCTAAAGGATGATTGTTGTTAAGATTAAGATAAGTTAAGATTAAGCTAAGTTACAATCATTCCTTTCTAAAGGATGATTTGTATTGTTAAGATTAAGAATAAGTTAAGATTAAGCTAAGTTACAATCATTCCTTTCTAAAGGATGATTTGTATTGTTAAGATTAAGATTAAGTTAAGATTAAGCTAAGTTACAATCATTCCTTTTTAAAGGATGATTTGTATTATTAAGATTAAGATTAAGATAAGTTACAATCATTCCTTCTTAAAGGATGATTTGATCGTTAAGATTAAGATAAGTTAAGATTAAGATTAAGGTGAGGTGAAACCCCAAACCTTGATATGTGGTTAAATATCAAAATATGGTATGTAAAGGCTAAAAAGTGCCTTAGAAACATCAGTAAACAATTAAACCATAGTAGGATGCAATAAAACGCTAAGATACAGTTTGAGCAAAAACATGCTCTAAGCTATGAGTGATGAACCATAATGTGAATAATACAAGTATATGTGGAAGTTAATGTGACAGTAAATACTATGTAAGCTGATGTTATACAAGGAGTAAGAGCACGGTGCGCAGCAAGCGACCGTTGTATAAATGTTGTTAAACGATAATGTAACAGATAAGACCAGTTATGAGTTAAACTCAGTAGAGATGCAAGATAAGTGATGTTAAACAAACTGGGCAATAAGCCAGTGGTAGGTACTGTGTGATGAGGAACTCAGTGTGAATTCCATGGCGAATCGCATAAGGGATTTACTGTCAGAGTTTACGCCTCTGCACTCTGTATGACTGAGTGTTTTGGTATTGCACTTGCGCAGTAATGATCGAGTGGGATAGCTAGGAATTGGAAACATGTTAATTGTGGAAGAATAATGTTATAATGGCCGATGCATAGGAATGCAAGGCCGCACCTATAGGAAGTACTTGTACAAAACCGAATGTGGAGACATGATTAACAGTAAGTGACTACAGTAGCACTAACTGCCAAATATCGGTATGGAATTTTAATACCCCGGATCTAAAAATGGTTATTAATTACTCTAATAAATTATAAGGGCCTAATGGTGCCTAAAGAGTATTGGTAAAGAATAAAACCAAAAGAAAGAGAAAACGCTTGAAAAGCGAAACACGCTAAAATGCGCGTTAAATGAGTGTAAGAGATATATGATCTCGAGAGGGTCCGAGATGGATTCCTAAGGCTTAGTTAGGCCTAATTAGTATAGGGAATGATTCCCGAAGAAACGGATCCAAATAATGGATATAAAACGCTAATTAAGCATAAAAGCACGTTTTTCGAGAAAACCCGAAAACGTGACTTTAAGTGGTCAAATGGACCCGAAAATTATAGTTGATTAAATAACTATAATTAAGTATTAATGGAAGCTTAACAACCAAAATTAATTAAACGAGAAAATTCCGGGAAACGGAACGGTAAGTGAATAGTAACGAAACCGGGAGACGAGACGCGTTTAATTCGAAAAGACGAAAAATGACCCGGGCTACTAATTAACATGGCCGGTTTTAATTAATGTGTACACACTCATTAATAGCTTGGTAGCTACTTAGTAATAAGATGACAAGGAAATAAAGTAAAGGGGTGAATAGTTAAAAGTAATATAAGTACTCTCTCTCCCCCTCTTTTATTTTCATTCACGATTCTTTCTTTTCCCCCACCAGAGCCTCTTCTTCTTCATCCTCTGTATGGAGATTCCCATACGTGAGCAACAGCCCACCTTCAACCTCTCTCACTTGCTCATTTCTTCACCGAATCGCACAAAAATTGTACCGTTAGATTCGTATCGGCGAGGGCTACGTTTTCCACCCCTCAAAACCTTGGTTCCTCCACCTTCACTTCCATGGATGTTGGGCCTTTTGAAGCTTAAAAGGGTGCTTTTAACTCCCATTCACCTCCTTTGATCTCAAGGTAATATAGCTAGAGTTTTTGCTCATTTCTAGCTTGTTCTTGTAGTTGTGAGAATTTTCCTCACGTTGAAATTTTCCCCCATTCTAGCCGTGAGCTCCTTGCCCTTGTGGAGTGTTGGAAATGCCCATTTGATTGCCAAGCTAGCCATTTGGTTATTCTAAGGTAATACCTAAACTAAACTTTAAAAAACTAGCTCCTTAATATGTTAGGTTGTGTGGAGAGAATTGAAATTGACTTGTGGTTATATGTGTGATGGGATATGGTTGTAGTTAGTTAGCAATCCATAATCCTTGTGTGGTGTGGAAAACAAGAAGAGAAGAGGAAGGGAACAAGATAAAGAGGAGAAGAGGAGTGAAAACCGAAAGTAAACAAGGTAAAGAGCTTACCTTGTGCTTGTTTTATTTTCTTGTGAAACCTATGTTGGTGTGGTGTAAATAACCTTGAGCTTGTGTAGTCTTGGTATACAATATTCATAGCTGAAAGATAATGTTTTTAATGTGTGGGAGTGTGTAAATAACCTTGAAGTTAGGTTAGTGTATTATGTGAGCAAATGGGACTTTGATGTGTTGTTTATGTTAAAACCAAACAGGTGGGAGAAGAGTGTTGTGAGCTGTTTTAGTGTGGGTGAAAATGCTAGGGAAAAGCAAGTAAGTGCTGTCAAAATTTACCTAGGAATGGAAAGTCTTGAGTGTTTTATGATGAGGAAGAGATTAGGTGTGCTTAAGAGATTTAAGTGAGTAGTAATGGTTTGCAAAATCAAGCTAAGGAGAAGGGTGTATTAGGAGTAAAAATAATGTCATTTGAGTGCCAAGAATGACATTGGTGAGGGAAGTTTGAATGGTATAATGATGCACCAAAATCTGTTACAAGAAGGAAGAAGACAAGAGAACTAGTTATGAAAGTGTAAGTGATTTTGAGTAAGAATTGGGTAAGGGTTTCACCCATGAATTGATGAGTTTTAGAGCATGTTTTAAGGTGATTAAACATGTAGAAATATTGTGGAAAGATTAGGGAAAGATTGGGGGGGATTAAGGATTAATTGGGGTTGTTGAAAAATGATGTATGTTGCAGGTTTTAGCAGGGTCCGGGACCTAGTCCATGGACAAGGACCCGGACCACCCCTTATTTTATGTCGAGAGTGCATATACATGTTGGTCCGGGACTTGGGATAGGGACAAGGTCCCGGACCATAGCAAAAATTGAGCCGAGAGTTTGTTTTGTGATTGGTCCGGGACTTAGGGTATGGACCAAGTCCCGACCACCCCGGAAACCTACAGAGAGTGTTTTAAAGGGTTTAAATGATGGGGGTTTGAATGTTAATGATGTTATAAGATTGTAAGGCCTTGTTTGGTGACATGTAAAGGCCCTAGGAAGTGTGAGAAAGTCTTAGAAGTGATTGAGAAGTGAGAACTCAATTAATAAAAGTAAAACGAGAAAACGGGATAAGGGGTAATTACGGGAGTAACATTTTATTATGTTCCGTATGATATTAGTATTAATAATAATGTTGAAACATTATCGAGAACCGTGCGTGACCCGAGCTTGTGAGATGACACGGTAAAAGTAAAAACCCGGTGAAAGGTAGATTTTCTCATGCCCCGTATGCTAACCGAGTTACTTATTTGTGTGTTTGGTGCCGGCTTAATCAAGATTAAAGCATGAAAATAATCCCTTGTTTGATATGCATGCGTTGTTGTATGTTGAATGAGCTAACATACTTGTATGCCGGTGTGTCTAACTTAGTGCATAGACCGACTCTTAGTGAGTACTGATTGACTAGAAACCCGTTGAACGGGTTAGTCACATAACCAATGGTATTATGCAAACACACAAAGCTATCGATTAAAGTATAACGATAACACAAACATTGAACTCCCTAAAATGCGAGGAGATGTACGGGTTGAGTATTACCCGGTACGGTTAGAGAACCTTATTGAAACAATCCACGAAATAAATATGAGTGGAGAGATAAATGACCTCCATCGAGAGGATTGAAGTTAGTCCAATAATGTAAACATATAAGAAAGGTAAAAGAGACCTAAGGGACTATGTGACTCCCTTGAGATACGGTCGACCTCTTATATGAGGATTTTACCCGGTATAAGAAAATATCCGAATGTACAAGCATATGATTGTGAGGGTAACACTTAAACCTAAGATTACCCGAATTTAAGTAAAGCTCCCAAAGTCATTAGAAACATCGAGAATGATGCTTCTAGACTAATATACATGATATTACTATAACTCCGAGAGAGGAGTGTATGGGAACGAGAGTAGTCCGAGAGTAGTCGGGCCTAAGTAAAAGAGATAGGAACTAAGAGAGAGTTCCGTGAGCTAGTTGAACCTTCCCACCATGCTAGACCCAGAGTAGGGTCGAAACCGGGGAAGTAAGACTATGCTAGAGAGCCATGAGTTTTGGCTTAAGTATGTAATAAGAGTAACAAGCGTGACGTAGGAGACCTGTAGTGTCTCGAGAATCTACAAGAGCTTGAATATGAATAACCCAAGAGTGTGGGTGAGATGATGAGTATAAATAACCCGAGAGAAAGGGGTGAGTATATGTATGAGTAACCCGAGAGAAAGGGGTGAGTATATGTATGAGTAACCCGAGAGAAAGGGGTGAGTATATGTATGAGTAACCCGAGAGAAAGGGGTGAGTATATGTATGAGTAACCCGAGAGAAATGGGTAAGTATAAGAATGAGTAGCCCAAGAGAATGGGTGTGTATACGAATAAGTAACCCGAGAGAGCGGGTGACGTATTGAATAAGTAAATAAGGCATGGTGAGGAATAACCCTCAATGCCTAAGAGTAACCAGTTACCACTAACAACATTGTTATGTTAGTTAGGAATCGTGTTCCGTGATTGGATGTAGATTCCTTGTGTGATATACATATATATTGTATTGCCATGATGCATGTTGTTTGATTAAAATGAACTCCATGTATATCCGACCCAAAGTAGTCGGCGTACCGCGGTTAGCACGCGGTATATGCGAATTTCATGCGCAGCGTAAGCTGACCCCCTAGGGGGAACGTTTTTAGTGTGCAGGTACTTGAAGCTGACCACCGTTCGAGAGAGTAGGACGGGGACGGCTGTGAGCATGGGTAGTTAGATTGTAATTACTTATGCGTTTGTATGAGGTGTAAGTCCGAGTATGTTATCGGCATCCGTATATTGTAGACTCGGTATAGTAGAGATATGATTGAGTATTGTATTTGTATGAAGTACTCGGTTATTCCAGTTCATCAGACCGTTACGGTATGTAAGAAAGGCCTGGTTAGCCACATGGGTGGCTAACGGCGTTGTTTCACCCCTCGTTGTAAGTTAGAGTTCCGCTGTGCGAGTAAGAGTACTTAGAGAAGGTTTAAGAGGTAATGATGAGATTAACGGTTGGGGTGTTACAAAAATGGTATCAGAGCGAAGTATCGCTCTGATGACTGGAAATACCGAGCTTAGGAAATACCGAGTTAGGAATTAGAGACTTAGGGCTAAGAGGGTTGAGTGGTAGCGTGAGAGATGCGCTAGCTAGGAACTTCCAGTATGATCTGGATACCTACAATACCAGACCCGCCCTCCACAACCCCCGCATTAAAAGCTCGGGAAAGAACGCCAGAGAGACGGGGAAACCTAATCTGGCAGTTACTAAATATTTCAACATGAACTAGAACATGTCATGCAGTAGATCCCGAGAACCGGGAATCCCGGAGACGGATCCCGCTGGAACGATAATAACCGCATTTAATGGCGGGAGATCGAGAAATCCTAATCCAAGGAGACCGAAATCTGTGACAACATGGGGCGACATGCTTAGCAGTCGCGAGAACCTAGCTGGCCGAGCAGCAGCAAGAAGAAAGCACCAACCGTGCCACAAGGCGGACTCACGAGAAATAACGAGAACCGGGACACATGTCTACGGACCGCCACAGTAAGTAATACCAACATTGGTACACTAACCGACTAAGAATCTAGTCAAGAGTAGATACACCCACCCTGCCGCACCCGAAGAAGTTGCAATACTTCACTGATACAGCTTAGACAGCTACAAGCATAACTACGGGATATACCCGAATAGGACTACAGAAGTAGTGCCTAAATGACTTTAACCTCGGTAACCACAGTAAAGACATGGGAACGAGCAACGAGGTAGAACAAAGCACTAAGTAATTAAGGAACTCCGAGAGTGGAGAAGCGCCTAAATGATGACAGTCATGTCAAGTTGAATGAGAAGCAGCTCAAGGAGCAGTTATCCATTAAAGGATCAAGGAAGAGCCAACAAGGCTACCAAATACAATGTAAACAATACCGTGACCGGTATGAGTTAACCCAAAAACCGCCAGTACCGCGCACTTGCCGGCAAGTGCAGTATAACGGCATTAAGAGGAACCTTTGCAAAAAGTACTTAGCAAGTACGACGGCAAGGAAGCCAATATAGCACAAAAAAATTCTGAAACGAAACCTTGAGAAGGCCTAAAGGCCTAACCACTGTATAAAGAACATACCAGTCTGCAAGAAGTCTACTGGTAAGAAGCACCGGCATTGAGAAATGTGAGATTTTTTCAACTCAAATTTTCTTTCGAACAGAAATTTTCCAAAAACCCCTAAATTTTTAAACCAAACCAGAATCATGGTAATCATCATAGGACGATACAAGAGGGTTGGCAACAGAATACTTCACTTAGGCGTGACCGACACTACAAGTGTACACAAATGAGACATGGAACGACCGCACTCCAAAGGAGCTTGCGGGCCTGACAGACCAATTATGAGTTAGTTGGGTAAGTGGTAACGTATCAATAAGATACTCCATGTATGTATACAAGTAGAGTACGGAACACGGGAAGTAGCCCACTCCATACTACGGACGAAAGAGCCAATCAAACCAAGACAGTTGGACACCTCGAATGATCGAAGAACACAAAGGAAGCTTACGAGTTAAGGGAGTCAAGAATCCAGTAAGGATGATGGAGCTAAGAATAACGTTAAGAAGTGCGAGAAGCACAATACATTGGAATGTCTCGGAAATACCTAATAACTGGAATAATACAGTGTAAAAAAAGATGAATGCCTAATGACTTATAATGTTGATAAACGGGATAGAATTCCCACAGTATACCTCACTAAGAGAATAATGACCTAATAAGTAGGTAAGGAAGTACCAATATCTACCCAATAAGGGAGACATTACAACCCTAAACGGGATAGTCAAGGACATAGCCGCAAGGCGAAGCAGTCAACTGAACATAACCATGAGTACAAGCCAAATGTAATGGCATTACTCAGTAACACCCAGGAGCAATCCGAAAGGGTGCCGAAGTCAACAGTAGTTGAACGAAATCGTGTTGAGAACACAAGTGTTTAAGCAAACACTCGGGCAGAACCCGAAGGGATCCCTCGTACATGGGATACCCTAAAATGCTAGAGGGCATGAATTATATCAAATACTTTAAGGGCCTTCCATGTTGGAAGTGTGATGAACTACCATATCAAAACCCATAATACCTCCTAACCATTGAATGGTACGGAGAAGAAGAAACTATAAACAGCCGCATGGAGCATACTCGAGGAAAGTGGCTTGTAAGCCGAAAACCAACTACAACTTGTAGATCCAAACGTGTAAAACATATGCATAAGGCGTAAGAGGAATTGTGAATGAACCACACCTTAGAGTGGGGACACCACTTATTATGGGGCCTATGGAGCGGCAATTGCGTGAATCCTCCAGAGACAGGCTACCATCTAAGTATGTAATGTGAAACCGCTAGAGCGGTGTAGTAAAACTTGAGCATGTGTATATTGCCAAGGAGTATATGAACTATAGTAGTGTGTAAAGAGGAACCTTGATGGCAGTACAAAGGAAACCGATAGAGTAATCGGATGAGTAGTGAACACTGTATGTGTACAGTATGAACTGCAGAGTAAGCAGTGCGCAAGCGCGCAGAGAGCATTGAGCCAAGTGAATGGCAAGCCATAGTATAAATGGCGGGAGTACATGAGCAGAAGCTAAAGTAGTGGCGGATGCCAGGTAAACAAATGTTGTAACGAGTAGAACAAGGTACGCAGTAAGCGACCGTTGAAAGAGTATAACTAGTTAGTGATATGAAGCTGATGAGAAAATATGGTATAGGAGACATAATCATTCCTATCCCATGAGAGATTTACTGTCAAGGGTTTACGCTTCTGCACTCTGTATGACTGAGTGTTTTGGTATTGCACTTGTGCGGTAATAATCGAGTGGGAGAGCCAGGAATTGAGAAATGTCAACGAAGCCTGTTGAGTGAGAATCTAGAGAGATAACCGTGCGGCCGTTGGCCAAAGATGCACAAAGAACGTGGGCAGTAACCCACAGGGCCCAGGATCGATATGTGGAAAAACGCAGAGTAGTATGAATGAAGAACTCTGGCACAGAACCAAGAAACAAACATAATCCATGAGACACTATTAAACGAGGAAGCACTACATGCTAAGTAGTAGCTTGACCTCAACCGACAATAAGTCGGGAAAAATAAGTGAATAATCACAAACGTATACAGTGTTATACGAAGTAGATTCCCAGAGAACTGGTGAGAAAATCTATAACTCATCGAATTCGCATACGGTAAGAGATACCAAGCGACGATTGAAATACATTGAGAATACCAAAGAGCGAGTTAAGCTCTAGTTATCAGGTCACGCAGCAGAAGCTTGTGGACCGTGATTCAGGGTTAAGTATACCTATGTCATAAACCCCTTGAAGCCTTAGAGGCTAGAACCGAACCCGGTTATGAGTCAATTAACCGTACTGAAGTTAAAACACTTCATAATACTCGAATTAATGAACCAATGTTCAGTGATATATGGTTGGTTACGCGGGCGTAACCCCTTTTAAGGGGGGTAGGGCGAGAAACCGCTTAGAGTATGTTTTACGTATTGGTGCGTAAACTACTATGTGCATAGCACAAAAAGAAATTGTTTTGATGATTGGAACTCATGTTACATAAACATGTCTATCCATTCATCGCGTAAGTATGAGTATTGTGCATGAGAGATGCGAGTAATGTGTATGTAATAAATATGAAAAGAGGAGTAGAGAGACTCCTAGGGAATGAGAATCCCTATAGTATGTCTAGTGAGATTAGACATGAGTTATGATGAGTATGAATCGGCATGAAACCGATGTGTAACCTAAGAGGGAGTGAGTTCCCTAGGTGATTTTATTTGAGAATGATAGATGGAGTGAGTTCCATCCTTTGGAGTTGTATGTTATGTGTTTTAAATTGAGCAACAATTTGAGTAAATGAGGCCACAAGTATGTAATGCCTAGGCAAGGTAAGCGAAACAAATAGAGAATAATGGATGACTTAAGCTCTATGATAAAGATAAATTGAAACAGATTGTTTTATGAATACGACTAGAAAGAGTAAAAGATAGAAAACGAAAATGTTTGACTATCTGATTGTTTGAAATTGACGTGGGAGGTGGAACTTGATCTGCTAGCGATCAAGGGGAAACCGAACACAAATTGGGGTGGAAGGATAGTTCAACACTGATGCTGATCACATCAGGGTTAGATGATTCCTGAAGCTCCCTATAGTGGTCACAAGTAATCACGCTAAGAAAGATACAGCTACCATAAATCTGATTTGGAGTTGTGTGATGTTTTAAAAAGAATTTTCAAACAGATTTTGAAAAAGAATTTCCTTCAAGTATGAAGATGGAAATGAAACTGGTTTTGAAACCGCTATCACCCGCCGATGGCTGAGCCTTAAGTCTTGATGACCGGTAGAACGGTGGGCGTGTATTAGTTTTGAAACCATTGCACCGTACGTGCGGCGGTCCTAAGTGACCGGTTGGGGCGGTGTCAGTGTGTGATTTTTTTTCCAAAGGCAGCGGGACGGGGAGAGTACCCTGAGATGTTCCTGTGTTGAGTGAGTCAACCAGAGTGCCTGAGGATATATATATGTGTAACGTTTTGATCAGAACCGAAGGGACCGTGGGCCAGAGAGAGTAAGTGCCCATTTGTCATGAAACGGCCGTGAACCAGAAAGAGTAAGTGTTCAACGTGACCGGTACCTGAGGGATCAGTAGTATATTACTCAACATGGATTCGAGGACTGTAGTGCCTTCTTGTCTTCGGACCGATTCCATGGAGAGAATACAAAGAGTATTTTGATTGCTATACATGCTGCGTTATTTGTGTGGTATGTGTAGTATGAAATGAGACTGACTTGTGGAGTCAGTAAGGTTGTACATGTATTATAACCTTGGCATAGCGTGCCCATGAGAGTAACCATTTAGATTCACCAACTTTGAGGACAAAGTTCCTAAGGGGGGTAGATTTTAATACCCCGGATCTAAAAATGGTGATTAAATTACTCTAATAAAATTATTAAGGGCCTAATGGTGCCTAAAGAGTATTGGTAAAGAATAAAACCAAAAGAAAAGAGAAAACGCTTGAAAAGCGAAAAACGCTAAAATGCGCGTTAAATGAGTGTAAGAGATATATGATCTCGAGAGGGTCCGAGATGGATTCCTAAGGCTTAGTTAGGCCTAATTAGTATACGGGAATGATTCCCGAAGAAAACGGATCCAAATAATGGATTAAAACGCTAATTAAGCATAAAAGCACGTTTTTCGAGAAAACCCGAAAACGTGACTTTAAGTGGTCAAATGGACCCGTAAAAATTATAGTTGATTAAATAACTATAATTAAGTATTAATGGAAGCTTAACAACCATTAAAATTAATTAAACGAGAAAATTCCGGGAAACGGACCCGGTAAGTGAATAGTAACGAAACCGGGAGACGAGACGCGTTTAATTCGAAAAGACGAAAAACGACCCGGGCTACTAATTAACATGGCCGGTTTTAATTAATGTGTACACACTCATTAATAGCTTGGTAGCTATTTAGTAATAAGATGACAAGGAAATAAAGTAAAGGGGTGAATAGTTAAAAGTAATATAAGTACTCTCTCTCCCCCTCTTTATTTTCATTCACGATTCTTTCTTTTCCCCCACCAGAGCCTTTTCTTCATCCTCTGTAATGGCGATTCCCATACGTGAGCAACAGCCCACCTTCAACCTCTCCTCACTTGCTCATTTCTTCACCGAATCGCACAAAAACTGTACCGTTAGATTCGTATCGGCGAGGGCTACGTTTTCCACCCCTCAAAACCTTGGTTCCTCCACCTTCACTTCCATGGATGTTGGGCCTTTTGAAGCTTAAAAGGGTGCTTTTAACTCCCATTCACCTCCTTGATGCCTCAAGGTAATTATAAGCTAGAGTTTTGCTCATTTCTAGCTTGTTCTTGTAGTTGTGGAGAATTTTCCTCACGTTGAAATTTTCCCCCATTCTAGCCGTGAGCTCCTTGCCCTTGTGGAGTGTTGGAAATGCCCATTTGATTGCCAAGCTAGCCATTTGGTTATTCTAAGGTAATACCTAAACTAAACTTTAAAAACTAGCTCCTTAATATGTTAGGTTGTGTGGAGAGAATTGAAATTGACTTGTGGTTATATGTGTGATGGGATATGGTTGTAGTTAGCAATCCATAATCCTTGTGTGTGTGGAAAACAAGAAGAGAAAGAGGGAACAAGATAAGAGGAAGAAGAGGAGTGAAAACCGAAAGTAAACAAGGTAAAGAGCTTACCTTGTGCTTGTTTTATTTTCTTGTGAAACCTATGTTGGTGTGGTGTAAATAACCTTGAGCTTGTGTAGTCTTGGTACTACAATATTCATAGCTGAAAGATAATGTTTTAATGTGTGGGAGTGTGTAAATAAACCTTGAAGTTAGGTTAGTGTACTTATGTGAGAAAATGGGACTTTGATGTGTTGTTTATGTTAAAAAAACAGGTGGGAGAAGAGTGTTGTGAGCTGTTTTAGTGTGGTGAAAATGCTAGGGAAAGCAAGTAAGTGCTGTCAAAATTTACCTAGGAATGGAAAGTCTTGAGTGTTTTATGATGAGGAAGAGATTAGGTGTGCTTAAGAGATTTAAGTGAGTAGTAATGGTTTGCAAAATCAAGCTAAGGAGAAGGGTGTATTAGGAGTAAAAATAATGTCATTTGAGTGCCAAGAATGACATTGGTGAGGGAAGTTTGAATGGTATAATGATGCAACCAAAATCTGTTACAAGAAGTGAAGAAGACAAGAGAACTAGTTATGAAAGTGTAAGTGATTTTGAGTAAGAATTTGGGTAAGGGTTTCACCCATGAATTGATGAGTTTAGAGCATGTTTTAAGGTGATTAAACATGTAGAAATATTGTGGAAAGATTAGGGAAAGATTGGGGGTGGATTAAGGATTGAATTGGGGTTGAAAAATGATGTATGTTGCAGGTTTAGCGGGTCGGGACCTAGTCCATGGACAAGGACCCGGACCACCCCTTATTTTTATGTCGAGAGTGCATATACATGTTGGTCCGGGACTTGGGATAGGGACAAGGTCCCGGACCATAGCAAAAATTGAGCCGAGAGTTTGTTTTGTGATTGGTCCGGGACTTAGGGTATGGACCAAGTCCCGGACCACCCCGAGAAACCTACAGAGAGTGTTTTAAAGGGTTTAAATGATGGGGGTTTGAATGTTAATGATGTTATAAGATGTTAAGGCCTTGTTTGGTGACATGTAAAGGCCCTAGGAAGTGTGAGAAAGTCTTAGAAGTGATTGAGAAGTGAGAACTCAAATTAATAAAAGTAAAACCGAGAAAACGGGATAACGGGGTAATTACGGGAGTAACATTTTATTATGTTCCGTATGATATTAGTATTAATAATAATGTTGAAACATTATCAGAGAACCGTGCGTGACCCGAGCTTGGTGAGATGACACGGTAAAAGTAAAAACCCCGGTGAAAGGTATGATTTTCTCATGCCCCGTATGCTAACCGAGTTACTCTGATTTGTGTGTTTGTGTGCCGGCTTAATCAAGATTAAAGCATGAAAATAATCCCTTGTTTGATTATGCATGCTTGTTGTATGTTGAATGAGCTAACATACTTGTATGCCGGTGTGGTCTAACTTAGTGTAACCGACTCTTAGTGAGTACTGATTGACTAGAAACCGTTGAACGGAGATCATATAACCAAAATGCAAACACACACAAGCTATCGATTAAAGTATAACGATAACACAAACATATGAACTCCCTAAACGTGAGGAGATGTACGGGTTGAGTAATACCCGATAACGGTTAGAAACCTTATTGAAACAATCCACGAAATAATATGAGTGGAGAGATAAATGACCTCCATCGAGAGGATTGAAGTTATCCAATGTAACTTATAGAAGGTAAAAGAGACCTAGGGATTGTACTCCCTTGAGACGGTCGACCTCTATAAGAGGGTTTACCCGGTATAAAAAATATCCGAATGTATGAGTATATGTTTGTAGGTAACTCTTAAAACCTAAGATTACCAAACGATAAGTTCCCAAGTCATTAGAAACATCGAGAATGATGCTTCTAGACTAATATACATGATAATTATAACTCCGAGAGAGGAGTGTATGGGAACGAGAGTAGTCCGAGTAGTCGGGCCTAAGTAAAAGAGTAGGAACTAAGAGAGAGTTCCGTGAGCTAGTTGAACCTTCCCACCATGCTAGACCCAGAGTAGGGTCGAAACCGGGGAAGTAAGACTATGCTAGAGAGCCATGAGTTTTGGCTTAAGTATGTAATAAGAGTAACAAGCGTGACGTAGGAGACCTGTAGTGTCTCGAGAATCTACAAGAGCTTGAGTATGAATAACCCAAGAGTGTGGGTGAGATAATGAGTATAACTAACCCAGAGAGGGGTGAGATAATGAGTAACCCGAGAGAAAGGGTGAGTATAGTATGAGTAACCCGAGAGAAAGGGGTGAGTATATGTGAGTAACCCGAGAGAATGGGTAAGTATAAGAATGAGTAGCCCAAGAGAATGGGTGTATACGAATAAGTAACCCGAGAGAGCGGGTGAGGTATTGAATAAGTAAACAAGGCATAGTGAGGAATAACCCTCAATGCCTAAGAGTAACCAGTTACCACTAACAACATTGTTATGTTAGTTAGGAATCGTGTTCCGTGATTGGATGTAGATTCCTTGTGTGATATACATATATATTGTATTGCCATGATGCATGTTGTTTGATTAAAATGAACTCCATGTATATCCGACCCAAAGTAGTCGGCGTACCGCGGTTAGCACGCGGTATATGCGAATTTCATGCGCAGCGTAAGCTGACCCCCTAGGGGGAACGTTTTTAGTGTGCAGGTACTTGAAGCTGACCACCGTTCGAGAGAGTAGGACGGGGACTGCTGTGAGCATGGGTAGTAGTTAATTGTAATTACTTATGCGTTTGAATGAGGTGTAAGTCCGAGTATGTTATCGGCATCCGTATATTGTAGACTCGGTATAGTAAGATATGAATTGAGTATTGTATTTGTATGAAGTACTCGGTTGTTCCAGTTCATCAGACCGTTACGGTATGTAAGAAAGGCCTGGTTAGCCACATGGGTGGCTAACGGCGTTGTTTCACCCCTCGTTGTAATTAGAGTTCCGCTGTGAGTAGGAGTAATTAGTAACAGTTTAAGAGGTAATGACGAGATTAACGGTTGGGGTGTTACAAAAATGGTATCAGAGCGAAGTATCGCTCTGATGACTGGAAATACCGAGCTTAGGAAATACCGAGTTAGGATATAGAGACTTAGGGCTAAGGGTTGAGTGGTAGCGTGAGAGATGCGCTAGATAGGAACTTCCAGTATGATCTGGATACCTACAATACCAGACCCGCCCTCCACAACCCCCGCATTAAAAGCTTGGGAAAGAACGCCAGAGAGACGGGGAAACCCAATCTGGCAGTTATTTATTTCAATATGAACTAGAACCTGTCATGCGGTAATCCCGAGAACCGGAATCCCGGAGACGGATCCCGCTGGAAATGACAAAACCGCATGCAATGGCGGAATCGAGAATCCTAATCCAAGGAGACCGAAATCTGTGGCAACTGGGGCGACATGCTTAGCAGTCGCGAGAACCTAGCTGGCCGAGCAGCAGAGAAGAAAGCACCAACCGTGCACAAGCGGACTCATGAAAATAACGGAACCGGGACACATGTCTACGGACCGCCATAGTAAGTAATACCAACATCGGTACACTAACCGACTAAGAATCTAGTCAAGAGTACACCCACCCACCCTGCCACACCCGAAGAGTTGCAATACTAACGCAGCTTAGACAGCTACAGCATAACTACGGGATATACCCGAATAGGACTACAGAAGTAGTGCCTAAATGACTTTAACCTCGGTAACCACAGTAAAGACATGGGAACGAGCAACGAGGTAGAACAAAGCACTAAGTAATTAAGGAACTCCGAGAGTGGAGAGCCCTAAATTGAATGACAGTCATGTCAAGATGAATGAGAAGCAGCTCTAAGGAGCAGTTATCCAGTTAAAGGATCAAGGAAGAGCCAACAGGCTACCAAATACAATGTAAAAATACCGTGACCGGTATGAGTTAACCCAAAACCGCCAGTACCGCGCACTTGCCAAGGCAAGTGCAGTAATAGCGGATTATTAAGAGGAACCTTTGCAATAAAAGTACTTAGCAAGTACCAAGACGGCAAGAAGCCAATATAGCACCAAACCCTAAAATTCTGAAATGAAACCTTGAAAGGCCTAAAGGCCTACACTGTATAAAGAACATACCGGCCAGCAAGAAGCTGGACTGGGTAAGAATCAGCTGGCATTGAAATGCATGAAGCTTTCTTTTAAAACTCGAATTTTCTTTCAAACATAAAATTTTCCAAAAACCCCCGAATTTTTAAACCAAACCAGAGAATGACGGTAAGTTATCATAGGACGATATAAGAGGAGTTGGCAACAGAATACTTCACTTAGGCGTGACCGACACTACAAGTGTACACAAAAGACATGGAACGACCGCACTCCAAAGGAGCTTGCGGGCCTGACAGACCAATTATGAGTTAGTTGGGTAAGTGGTAACGTATCAATAAGATACTCCATGTATGTATACTAGTAGAGTACGGTACACGGGAAGTAGCCCACTCCATACTACGGACGAAAGAGCCAATTCAAACCAAGACAGTTGGACACCTCGAATGATCGAAGAACACAAGGAAGCTTACCATTAAGGGAGTCAGAATCCAGTAAGGTCGGACCTAAGGATATAGCGTTAATAAGTGCGAGAAGCACAGAGTATTAAGTACAGACATTGGATATGTCTCAGGAAATACCTAATAACTGGGTGTACCAGTGTAAATACGGCAATGCCTTAAATGATCATATCGATGTATAAACGGGATAGAATTCCCATTTATACCTCACTGAAGAGAATAATGACCAGACCTAGAAGGTATTAGAAGGTACCAAGGATCTACCCAATAATGGGAGACATTACAACCCTAAACGGGATAGTCAAGGACATAGCCAAGGCGAAGTCACAACTGAACATAACCATGAGTACAAGCCAGATGTAATGGCATTACTCAGTAACACCCAGGAGCAATCCGAGAAGGGTGCCGGAGTCAACAGTAGTTGAACGAAACATCGTGTTGAGAACACAAGTGTTTAAGCAAACACTCGGGTAGAACCCGAAGGGATCCCTCGTAACACGGGATACCCTAAAATGCTAGAGGGCATGAATTAGTATCAAAATACTTTAAGGGCTTCCATGTTGGAAGCGTGATGAAACACCATATCAAAACCCAGTAATACCTCCAAACCATTTAATGGTATACGGAGAAGCGGAAACCTGTATAAACAGCCCGCATGGAGCATGGCGAGGCAATGTGGCTTATAAGCCGGTAAACTAACTGCAACTTGTAGATCCAAACATTAAACCTATGCATAAAGGCATAAGAGGAACAGTGGAGTGAACCACTACCTTAGAGTGGGGACCACTTGTTATGTAGGGCCTATGGAGCGGCAATTGCGTGAATCCTCCAGAGAAAGGCTACCACCTAAGTATGTAATGTGAAACCGCTAGAGCGGTGTAGTAAACTTGAGCATGTGTATATTGCCAAGGAGTAATGAACTATAGTAGTGTAAAGAGGAACCTTGATGCAGTAAAAGGAAACCGATAGAGTAATCGGATGAGTAGTGAACACTGTATGTGTACAATGAACTGCAGAGTAAGCAGTGCGCAAGCGCAGAGAGATTCAAAGAATAGCGTATATGTTGAGCCAAGTGAATGGCAAGCCATAGTGTAAATGGCGAGAACATGGCGGAAGCTAAAGTAGTAGCGGATGCCATGAAAATGAAAGAACAAGGTACGCAGTAAGCGACCATTGTAAGAGTATATTTAGAGTGATATAAGTGATGAAAAATGTGTAAAGAGACATATCATTCCTATCTCATGAGAGATTTACTGTCAAGGGTTTACGCTTCTGCACTCTGTATGACTGAGTGTTTTGGTATTGCACTTGTGCGGTAATGATCGAGTGGGAGAGCCAGGAATTGAGAAATGTCAACGAAGCCTGTTGAGTGAGAATCTAGAGAGATAACCGTGCGGCCATTGGCCAAAGATGCACAAAGAACGTGGGCAGTAACCCACAGGCCCAGGATCGATATGTGGAAAAATGCAGAGTAGTATGAATGAAGAACTCTGGCACAGAACCAAGAAACAAACATAATCCATGAGCCACTATTAAACGAGGAAGCACTACATGCTAAGTAGTAGCTTGACCTCAACCGACAAAAGTCGGGAAAAATAAGTGAATAATCACAAAGTATACAGTGTTATACGAAGTAGATTCCCAGAGAACTGGAGACAATCTAAAATTCATCGAATTCGCATACGGTAAGAGATACCAAGCGACGATTGAAATACATGAGAATACCAAAGAGCGAATTAAGCTCTAGTTATCAGGTCACGCAGCAGAAGCTTGTGGACCGTGATTCAGGGTTAAGTATACCTATGTCATAAACCCCTTGAAGCCTTAGAGGCTAGAACCGAACCCGGTTATGAGTTAATTAACCGTACTGAAGTTAAAACACTTCATAATACTCGAATTAATGAACCAATGTTCAGTGATAACATATGGTTGGTTACGCGGGCGTAACCCCTTTTAAGGGGGGTAGGGCGAGAAACCGCTTAGAGTATGTTTTACGTATTGGTGCGTAAACTACTATGTGCATAGCACAAAAGAAATTGTTTTGATGATTGGAACTCATGTTACATAAACATGTCTACCCATTCATCGCGTAAGTATGAGTATTATGCATGAGAGATGCGAGTTGAAGTATGTAATATATGAAAAGAGGAGTAGAGAGACTCCTAGGGAATGAGAATCCCTATAGTATATGTCTAGTGAGATTAGACATGAGATATGAGTATGAATCGGCATGAAACCGATGTGTAACCTAAGAGGGAGTGAGTTCCCTAGGTGATTTTATTTGAGAATGATAGATGGAGTGAGTTCCATCCTTTGGAGTTGTATGTTATGTGTTTTAAATTGAGCAACAATTTGAGTAAAGGCCATAAGTATGGAATGCCTAGGTAAGGTAGTGAAGCAATGAGAATGACAATGACTAAGTACTAGATAAGATTAATTGAAACAATTGTTTTGAATATGACTAGAAAGAGTAAAAGATAGAAAACGAAAATGTTTGACTATCTGATTGTTTGAAATGACGTGGGAGGTGGAACTTGATCTGCTAGCGATCAAGGGAAACCGAACACAAATTGGGGTGGAAGGATAGTTCAACACTGATGATCACATCAGGGTTGATGATTCCTGAAGCTCCCTATAGTGGTCACAAGTAATCACGCTAAGAAAGATACAGCTACCATAAATCTGATTTGGAGTTGTGTGATGTTTTAAAAAGAATTTTCAAACAGATTTTGAAAAAGAATTTCTTCAAGTATGAAGATGGAAATGAAACTGGTTTTGAAACCGCTATCACCCGCCGATGGCTGAGCCTTAAGTCTTGATGACCGGTAGAACGGTGGGCGTGTATTAGTTTTGAAACCATTGCACCGTACGTGCGGCGGTCCTAAGTGACCGGTTGGGGCGGTGTCAGTGTGTGATTTTTCCAAAGGCAGCGGGACGGGGAGAGTACCCTGAGATGTTCCTGTGTTGAGTGAGTCAACCAGAGTGCCTGAGGATATGTATATGTGTAACGTTTTGATCAGAACCGAAGGGACCGTGGGCCAGAGAGAGTAAGTGCCCATTTGTCATGAAACGGCCGTGAACCAGAAAGAGTAAGTGTTCAACGTGACCGGTACCTGAGGGATCAGTAGTATATCACTCAACATGGATTCGAGGACTGTAGTGCCTTCTTGTCTTCGGACCGATTCCATGGAGAGAGTAAAAAGAGTATTTTTGATTGCTATACATGCTGTGTTATTTGTGTGGTATGTGTAGTATAAAATGAGACTGACTTGTGGAGTCAGTAAGGTTGTACATGTATTATAACCTTGGCATAGCGTGCCCATGAGAGTAACCATTTAGATTCACCAACTTTGAGGACAAAGTTCCTAAGGGGGGTAGATTTTAATACCCCGGATCTAAAAATGGTGATTAAATTACTCTAATAAAATTATTAAGGGCCTAATGGTGCCTAAAGAGTATTGGTAAAGAATAAAACCAAAAGAAAAGAGAAAACGCTTGAAAAGCGAAAAACGCTAAAATGCGCGTTAAATGAGTGTAAGAGATATATGATCTCGAGAGGGTCCGAGATGGATTCCTAAGGCTTAGTTAGGCCTAATTAGTATACGGGAATGATTCCCGAAGAAAACGGATCCAAATAATGGATTAAAACGCTAATTAAGCATAAAAGCACGTTTTTCGAGAAAACCCGAAAACGTGACTTTAAGTGGTCAAATGGACCCGTAAAAATTATAGTTGATTAAATAACTATAATTAAGTATTAATGGAAGCTTAACAACCATTAAAATTAATTAAACGAGAAAATTCCGGGAAACGGACCCGGTAAGTGAATAGTAACGAAACCGGGAGACGAGACGCGTTTAATTCGAAAAGACGAAAAACGACCCGGGCTACTAATTAACATGGCCGGTTTTAATTAATGTGTACACACTCATTAATAGCTTGGTAGCTATTTAGTAATAAGATGACAAGGAAATAAAGTAAAGGGGTGAATAGTTAAAAGTAATATAAGTACTCTCTCTCCCCCTCTTTTATTTTCATTCACGATTCTTTCTTTTCCCCCACCAGAGCCTCTTCTTCTTCATCCTCTGTAATGGCGATTCCCATACGTGAGCAACAGCCCACCTTCAACCTCTCCTCACTTGCTCATTTCTTCACCGAATCGCACAAAAACTGTACCGTTAGATTCGTATCGGCGAGGGCTACGTTTTCCACCCCTCAAAACCTTGGTTCCTCCACCTTCACTTCCATGGATGTTGGGCCTTTTGAAGCTTAAAAGGGTGCTTTTAACTCCCATTCACCTCCTTGATGCCTCAAGGTAATTATAAGCTAGAGTTTTGCTCATTTCTAGCTTGTTCTTGTAGTTGTGGAGAATTTTCCTCACGTTGAAATTTTCCCCCATTCTAGCCGTGAGCTCCTTGCCCTTGTGGAGTGTTGGAAATGCCCATTTGATTGCCAAGCTAGCCATTTGGTTATTCTAAGGTAATACCTAAACTAAACTTTAAAAACTAGCTCCTTAATATGTTAGGTTGTGTGGAGAGAATTGAAATTGACTTGTGGTTATATGTGTGATGGGATATGGTTGTAGTTAGCAATCCATAATCCTTGTGTGGTGTGGAAAACAAGAAGAGAAAGAGGGAACAAGATAAAGAGGAAGAAGAGGAGTGAAAACCGAAAGTAAACAAGGTAAAGAGCTTACCTTGTGCTTGTTTTATTTTCTTGTGAAACCTATGTTGGTGTGGTGTAAATAACCTTGAGCTTGTGTAGTCTTGGTACTACAATATTCATAGCTGAAAGATAATGTTTTAATGTGTGGGAGTGTGTAAATAAACCTTGAAGTTAGGTTAGTGTACTTATGTGAGCAAATGGGACTTTGATGTGTTGTTTATGTTAAAACCAAACAGGTGGGAGAAGAGTGTTGTGAGCTGTTTTAGTGTGGTGAAAATGCTAGGGAAAGCAAGTAAGTGCTGTCAAAATTTACCTAGGAATGGAAAGTCTTGAGTGTTTTATGATGAGGAAGAGATTAGGTGTGCTTAAGAGGTTTAAGTGAGTAGTAATGGTTTGCAAAATCAAGCTAAGGAGAAGGGTGTATTAGGAGTAAAAATAATGTCATTTGAGTGCCAAGAATGACATTGGTGAGGGAAGTTTGAATGGTATAATGATGCAACCAAAATCTGTTACAAGAAGTGAAGAAGACAAGAGAACTAGTTATGAAAGTGTAAGTGATTTTGAGTAAGAATTTGGGTAAGGGTTTCACCCATGAATTGATGAGTTTTAGAGCATGTTTTAAGGTGATTAAACATGTAGAAATATTGTGGAAAGATTAGGGAAAGATTGGGGGTGGATTAAGGATTGAATTGGGGTTGAAAAATGATGTATGTTGCAGGTTTTAGCAGGGTCCGGGACCTAGTCCATGGACAAGGACCCGGACCACCCCTTATTTTTATGTCGAGAGTGCATATACATGTTGGTCCGGGACTTGGGATAGGGACAAGGTCCCGGACCATAGCAAAAATTGAGCCGAGAGTTTGTTTTGATTGGGTCCGGGACTTAGGGTATGGACCAAGTCCCGGACCACCCCGAGAAACCTACAGAGAGTGTTTTTAAAAAAGGGTTTAAATGATGGGGTTTGAATGTTAATGATGTTATAAGAAGATGTTAAGGCCTTGTTTGGTGACATGTAAGGCCCTAGGAAGTGTGAGAAAGTCTTAGAAGTGATTGAGAAGTGAGAACTCAAATTAATAAAAGTAAAACCGAGAAAACGGGATAACGGGGTAATTACGGGAGTAACATTTTATTATGTTCCGTATGATATTAGTATTAATAATAATGTTGAAACATTATCAGAGAACCGTGCGTGACCCGAGCTTGGTGAGATGACACGGTAAAAGTAAAAACCCCGGTGAAAGGTATGATTTTCTCATGCCCCGTATGCTAACCGAGTTACTCTGATTTGTGTGTTTGTGTGCCGGCTTAATCAAGACTAAAGCATGAAAATAATTCCTTGTTTGATTATGAATGTCTTGTTGTATGTTGAATGAACTAACATACTTGTATGCCGGTGTGGTCTAACATAGTGTAAAGACCGACTCATAGTGAGTAACGTTCGGCTAGAGATCCGTAGAACGGAACGATGCGTATGATAACGAAAATATGCAAACACACACAAGCTATCGATTAAAGTATCACGATAACGCAAACATATGAACTCCCTAGAACGTGAGGAGATGTACGGGATGAGTAAATACCCGATAACGGTTAGAAAACCTTACTGAAACAATCCACGAAATAATTATGAGTGGAGAGATAAATGAACCTCCGTCGAGAGGATTGAAGTTAATCCAATAATGTGAACTTATGAGGAAGGTAAAAGAGACCTAGGGGATTAGTAACTCCCTTGAGACATGGTCGACCTCCATAAGAGGGTTTACCCGGTATAAGAATATAACCGAAAGTATGAGTATGTATTGTAAAGGTAACTCTTAAAACCTAAGATTAACCAAACTTGAGTAATGTTCCCTAAGTCATTAGAACATCGAGAATGATGCTTCTAGACTAATATACATGATATAAATTATAACTCCGAGAGAGGAGTATATGGGAATGTGAGTAGTCCGAGAGTAGTCGGGCCTATGTAAAAGAGTAGGAACTAAGAGAGAGTTCCGTGAGCTAGTTGAACCTTCCCACCATGCTAGACCCAGAGTAGGGTCGAAACCGGGAAGTAAGACTATGCTAGAGAGCCATGAGTTTTGGCTTAAGTATGTAATAAGAGTAACAAGCGTGACGTAGGAGACCTGTAGTGTCTCGAGAATCTACAAGAGCTTGAGTATGAATAACCCAAGAGTGTGGGTGAGATAATGAGTATAACTAACCCAAGAGTGTGGGTGAGATAATGAGTATAAATAACCCGAGAGAAAAGGGTGAGTATATGTATGAGTAACCCGAGAGAAAGGGGTGAGTATATGTACGAGTAACCCGAGAGAATGGGTAAGTATAAGTATGAGTAGCCCAAGAGAATGGGTGTGTATACGAATAAGTAACCCGAGAGAGCGGGTGAGGTATTGAATAAGTAAACAAGGCATAGTGAGGAATAGCACTCAATGCCTAAGAGTAACCAGTTACCACTAACAACATTGTTATGTTGGTTAGGAATCGTGTTCCGTGATTGAATGTAGATTCCTTGTGTGATATACATATATATTGTATTGCCATGATACATGTTGTTTGATTAAAATGAACTCCATGTATATCCGACCCAAAGTAGTCGGCGTACCGCGGTTAGCACGCGTATATGCGAATTTCATGCGCAGCGTAAGCTGACCCCCTAGGGGAACGTTTTTAGTGTGCAGGTACTTGAAGCTGGCCACCGTTCGAGAGAGTAGGACGGGGACTGCTGTGAGCATGGGTAGTTAAATTGTAATTACTTATGCGTTTGAATGAGGTGTAAGTCCGAGTATGTTATCGGCATCCGTATATTGTAGACTCGGTATAGTAGAGATATGAATTGAGTATTGTATTTGTATGAAGTACTCGGTTGTTCCAGTTCATCAGACCGTTACGGTATGTAAGAAAGGCCTGGTTAGCCACATGGGTGGCTAACGGCGTTGTTTCACCCCTCGTTGTAATTAGAGTTCCGCTGCGTGAGTAGGAGTAATTAGTAACAGTTTAAGAGGTAATGACGAGATTAACGGTTGGGGTGTTACACATCTTTGATATGATGTCCGCATTTTGAACACCCAAAACACTTGTCATTGTTTTTCTTTTGATCATTCGACTCCTTGGACTCCTTGTCTTTCCTCATTTTATTTCTTATGAACTTTTCAACGTACCTCTTAGCATGAGGACCATTTCATCATTGTCGTCTCCTGCCTCGGATCTTTCATTTTCAACTACTTGAAGGACTATGCCTTTCCCTCTATCTCTTGATGATCTTTCTGAGTTCCTGTGTTGTAGTTTTAACTCGAAAGCCATTAGAGATCCTAGCATGTCTGCCAGAGAAATCTTGGAGAGATCATGCACTTCTTGCATGGCATTGACTTTGCTGTCAAATGAGGCAGGAAGATCTGAGGAACTTCTGAATTTGATCCTCGTTAGAGATAGTTCTTCCAAGCACCAACATTTCGTTGATCAGCTTAGTGAACCTTGTATGCATTTCAGAAATGCTCTCCTTTTATTCCTTCTTGAATAGCTCCCAATGAGTGAGTAGCAACTCAATGCGAGTCTTTTTTATCTCATCATTCCCTTCATAAGTAACCTCAAGAGTTTTCCAAATCTCTTGGGCTGTTTTAGCTGAAGCAATCTTGGAGTATTGCTCAGGTAGTAGTGCACAGTGAAGTATTCTTACAGCTCGAGCATTGAATACCAGCTTCTTGATTTGATCATCCATCATGCTGTCGATAGATATGTCTTGTCCTTGAGTATTCTGGAAGGTGTACTCTCCATGTGTTATCACCCTCCACATTCTTGGATAGTCAGACTTGATATGAAATTCCATCTTATTCTTCCAGTGAGTAGTTGTCTCCATTGAAGAGTGGTGGTCGATTTGGTGCAGAACCTTCTTCTTCTGCTAGAATGCTTGCATGAGACATCTTGATCGCCTTTCAAAGCAGTTAGATTTCTAGAAGAGACCCGCTCTGATACCAAATGAAACCAGCAAGCGCTCCTGATGCGTCCCCGACGTGTCGTGGACGTATCGTGGACTCTAATAAAACTTGATAGTTTAGGAATGGACGCGAGATAAACTTAAACTGGAAAACACATTTTGATTGAGAATTTACACACACGAAATTCACTTAACCTCCCTTGCCCCACACGGACTCCCGGGACAGTTTCGACTTTACCCCTAAAGTCGTCAACCCTCTCCTGACTATCGGCCTACGGTTCACCGACCGTTCCCTGACCTGTCATTCTATCAAATACCCAATGTATTGATACTCTAACCCAGTTCTATCTAGCTCACCAACTCTCTAGCACTTACACACACTCCTAAGTTTGATCCACACTTGCCCAGATTATCTCTATCTTTTTCTCTCGTATAAGCTTACTTACATATGGAATAAATGCAAGTATATATAGACGGTTGTTAGGATGTAACTACCGTCCTATTAATCCCTAGACTTCTAGGAGTCGACTATAACTTCGATTATTCATAGCAGCCACACTAGACTTGTAGAGATTCTTCAACTTGATCTAGAGGCTTGAACCACATGTCACCTCATGGTTGGTCAAGTTGGCGGCAGCCCCCTTGATAGGTCGATCACCACTTGTGTGTCCCACTTTCCTGATTTTGTCTGGTTCATTAAATGCTCATAAATGCTCTCTTCTGAATTCATTACGGCTATGTAATAATGTTCATTTATAGCTTTGTTATCTTGTGCATTAATGAACTTCTCCTTCGTCGTGAGCTTGTCGTGAACAAGTTGCCTATGTGGATGTATGTGCTTTATCTGAATGTGTCGATCCCTTGCAGTCTTCTATCTTTGATTTTCATCTTTAAGCATGAGAGATATCTTCGTGCGGTGTCTGACCGGTTGTCTGTGCTAGAAGTTCTACGGAGCTCTCACGGACATGTGCCCGACTGGTTGGGCACATGTCGTGGATTGAGCGCGCTTGCAACCTTGCGTGCTAAGCCACTCATGACCTAAGTGCGCTTGCAACCTTGCGTGCTAAGCCACTTATTCACTTGTCTATCTGAATCATTAATCTTGACAAACGCATTAGATAGACAATACAAGGTTTGCTATCATCAAAACTAAAGGATCTTGTCTTAACAAATGGGCAAATTAGTATGCGAAACCCTTATAAAGGCTCAAGGATTTGCTTATATTAGCATAATTCTTACCATTCCAGAAGGAACCTATAGAGTGCTTATTAATGCTACCCGAGAAAGGGGCATAAAGAGAACTATCTTACCCGCTAGAAATGTAACGACAATGTCGTATGATGGAACAATCACCACATGCTCAAGCCATAAGAGCGTTAATATGTTTTCACCCAAATAGGGCTGAACATAAGACAAATGTCAAGTTAATTCCCGGAATTGTGACACCAGTATGCAATATAAGGGAGGTAGAGCTAGTATACTAGCGGATGCCTTAAGCTGGAGAGTAAATACTCCACACACACCACGATAACAAATAACCTTCTAATTGACAAGAACATGGTGCGCAAGGAAGCGACCATTATATGTAGCCATCAGCCATAAATATATTGGCGGCAAACGAACGAGTAGAGTTTGAATAAAACTCAATGATGAGAAACTTAGATTGAAGGCAGACTTTACAATAGTCTAGACCACTTAACAGATACCTCACAAGAAATACAGTGTTTATCATTGTACACCCACTCAGGGACATATAAAATGTACAAGTACATTCCTGGTGGATCAATATGGAAAAGGATTTAATAGACCTTGGGGCAAAATGCCTCAACTACCAAAAGAGCAGGTGCGTAGAACACATTTATGAGCATTATAGATGGATTCCCCTGACTAAAAGCAAGGTGAACCATAGGAACATTATTGTATGACCAACGCACAAGGGATGCAAGGTCCATATCAAAAAGGGGTACCAAGAAAGTACCAAAACTAATGAATTTACTCCGGAATGAAACAATCTGGAGCCATGGGATGACATAGATTATCTCCATGGATGTATAAACTGGTACGTCTTAAGATTACAGAGACAAGTGCAAGAAACACTAAGTACTAACTGGAACTCAATGTTACATTTCACCCCAGACTGAAGATCTTCTAGAAAAGACAATGAAAACACTTGAAAGTGTATTACGCGTATGTGCGCCAGATTTCTAGGGTATCTGCATAGACAATTTAGATCTAATCGAGTGCACGTACAATAAAGATACTACGTCGATTAAGATACATGTACTTCCACAATTATAAAAGACTGTGTAAAACACTGCCACATTGGAATGAGGTTAGCAAGAACTTACTGCTAACACATGATTATATAAAATAATGTGCAATGCATTAAGAAGAACAATCAGGACAAACTGGGCCCTAGATTCGTTGGGTCGTACTGCTTTATGGAGCTAGTGGGCCCATGCATTATAGGTCAATACACCTAGCAAACTAGGGAAAGAAATGATGTATTTCACATCTCCCAATCGAATACATATACCCTATCTAGTAAAGGTATTATGGCCTAAGAGGCTAGAAATGAATCCAAATAGAAGACACGTGTAGACTCTAATATGAGCTCACAACATGATTAGGATCCTCTAGATGGATTACATGGTGATAAAGACCGCATGGGAGCTAGAATACTCCATATGAGTTAAACTTCTTGAACCTGTTGTCTCAAAGATGACATAGTTGTAGATTACGTGGGCGTAATCCTTTTAAGGGGTAGAGCAATTTTGCGCGCTTAACGTATATCTTACGTATCAAGTACGTATAGTATAGTATGCATGGTACAAGTCATATGACTGTAGTATATTACTTGAAATAATACGGTATTGTTTTCTTATGTATGTTCACATAAACATATATATATATATCGCATCACTAAATGCGGATATAAAGGGAGAACATAAAGAATGTTCTTACCTTAGTTATGATTAGTTTTGCACAAAAGAATGCGAATACTAGACATAGAAAATGTCAATCTTGTTAACTCCGATGAGAGAATACAAGTAAGGAGGAGTAGAAACTCCATGATATATGGTTTTGACTCGGTATAAAACCAAGTATGGTGATATATGAGGGTTGTGACTCGCTGTGAAACCGAGTATGGTGAAAGTTTGATATGTGAATCGGTATGAAACCGATGTGTAACCTAGTGGAAGTTAAATCCTCTAGGAAATGGTTGGTGTTAAATTAAGGGAACTTAGTTCTATAGGTTAGGATATATACAATGCCTATGACTAGAATTATTATACTAGTTTGACTTGTGTATCGATTGAACACAATGTGGCAAAGATTATGAGAATACAAGATTAGAACTTGTTCAATAAGATTGGTTGAATCTGACGTGGGAGGTCGAACTTGATCTTGGTCAGATCAAGGGAGACTGAACACACACTACTAAAAAACAACAGTTTACCTACAGAAATTACCTACGGAAATTTTTCCGTAGGTAATTACCGACGGAATACCTACAGTTTGTGATGTCAACCCGTGGTTAAGAATTTACCGACGGAATTCCGAATACCAACCACACTTTTACCAACAGAATATTCCGTAGGTAAAATTAAGGAAAAAGTGCGCGTAGACTAGGTGATAATGGCGCGTGTATTACCTACGGATTATTTCCGTCGGTAAACACTACTAGCAATTTACCTACGGTATTATTTCCGTCGGTATTCACTTGGGTATATTGCATCAGCCGCGTGATTTTTCTATGGATAGTGATAGGAAAGTGTCGTTCCAATCAACTAAAGTCGGGAATGGAAAAAGGAAATACCGATGGATTGATCCGTCGGTAATGACCAGGCGAAATACCATATCTACATTTTAAGTTACCGATGGAATTCTTCCGTCGGCAAACTTTAATTGAATTTTTTTTTTCTTCTTCTTCCTCTTTCTCACAGCGCCCGAGCTTTTTCTTTCTCAACCTTTACAACCCCTTTGGTTTCTTCCTCATCGCCCAAACGCCTACGTCTCAACCGCATCTCTCGCCTGCTCAACAACTGAAAGTGGTAGTATTCTCGAACAACATCTAGCACACCAGAGTGAAAAGGGGCTAAACCAGGTAATGTTCTCGGACTTATCGTACTCTCTATGGTGAATATGACAGTAGAATTTTTTAATTTCTTCTATCTCTGTACTCAAACTTATCTTATTCTCTATGGCGACTATAATAGTAGAAGTTTTTGATTTCTTCTATCGCTCCTTGTGAGGCGAACGATATGATGCAGCAGCTGTCCCTTTCGTTATTAATTGGATGAGTTATGGTCCTAATTGGATGCGTTAGGGTTCTAATTGGATGAATTAGTGTGCGTTCTTCTATGGACTAGTTGATTTATGGTCTCATTCTTAGAAATTTTTGCCGAGTGACATTCATTTGGGGTCAATCTTAAGAGATTCGAATATGTGTATTCGATTCTCAGCCAGAGAACTCTTTTGTGTGTGTGTGTGTGTGTGTGTGCATTTGTCTAGTATTATTGTATAGAACCTGAAATAGAAGCCTAGTTTTTATTTTCTATATTTTCATCTTCTCCTAGAACATAGAAACTTATTTTATTTATTGAATCTAAGCTTTTCAGGAGTGTAAACATAAAAGGGAAGGCCGCCCATTGTTAACAGATATATTGGAAAAACAAAGGAGTAGTGATAAATGAGTGGTGGGTGGGAAAAAAAGGATTAAACCAGTGGAAATGGAAGATTGTTTTGATTTCTAGTGTTCTTGGTTTGGGGGGTGGTATAGAAAGTGTTGCTTCCCAGTTTTCTTCTCTTCGAATGTAAGGTGCTACTTTGGAAGACTGGAGTGGTATTTTTTAGTAACTTTGGGTGCAGATCTCTCTCTCTGTCTTTCACGCACACACACAAACAAACATGCCAATGCCATGTCAGATCTGAATTGTACTCCTATAATGTTAGACTAGGGAATCTGATAGCTTAGAATAAGCTCTTATAAGATCTTTGAATGTGGGATCCCTTTTGATGGGGGACAAGTGAAGCTTTTGTTAGCTAGATGGACTGAATTGTGGAATTGATTTATTAGAAATATATTGATGGATTTGGTTACATCATAATGGTGCAATAACTGATTGGAAATCACTTTATCATTTTTCTCAATTTCAGTTCTTGCTTCCTCTAATCTCTCTTTCGTGCTGCTGCTCCTGCCCCCAAACTTTTTTTATCATCTTTTAGCCACTATTGACTCTAAATGTCAGCACTAATTTCTGATATGTTAAAGCTAATTATGTAGTTGATTTGGAAATTTGCCTAACAGTTATATAATGGCCCAAGGCCGTCCTTATAAAGTTACAATTACTATACTGCAGTTCCGTACTTACATAAGGTTATAAATTCACCACAGGAATGCCTGTATATCAGCAGCAATAATAATAATATTTTTTTTCTTTATAGATAGTGGCTAAACAGCTGAAAGGTTACATTATACAGATTTCATTACCTGATACCAAAAATACAACCAAGATACAAAACTCCCTCACAAAATCATCCACACTAATTTAGCTAGGGTTCTATGTTCTTATGTTGAATCACAAATCTTTTTTGCGGATAGGGGTTATGGAAAAAGGAAGCCTCTGAGTGCAGTTTACATGAATTGCTTCTCCAAGGATAGAAATCGTCTATGTATTTCCCCCATTGAATGATGCACACACGAATGATGAACACACCCTGAAACACAAAGATTAAACATCCTGAAAATTAAGAAGATGCATCACAAAGCACAGTTTCCAAAACTGCTAAGTCAATATTGACAATAATTTAACTGATGATGAAGATGATTTAAACTATGATTTGTTTCTGCTGTTTTGTTTGTTTCTTTGTTGTTATGCTGTGATGTTCTTTAGCTTGTGCTCTTTACTATGCTTGTCGGATTCATGTTTCTGTAAGGGGTGTAGCTTATGTTAGGTGTGTAAGTTGTAAGCAGTAAGATGTGTAACACCCCTAAACTTAAACCTGTAATGACGTCATAACTCGTAGCATAATAAATAGCGAATCGCAGCGGAAAATAAAACTAACTATCTTGGTGTTACACGCCGTCACTCACCCTTGTGAGTAACAAGGCATCCTTACTCTTACCATCATTTCAACTTCTCACGCTGTGATGAACAGATACCGAGCACTCTAATTATTACAATCCAAAACCAACTAAATGAGCAACTAACTGAAATACAACAAACTCCAAAATATAATACATAGCAAATCCACAAGTGTTTATAAAACACAACGGCTACCCTGTTCCCCGCACTCCGGCTTGTGTATTCTTCAGTGACCTGAAATGTTTGGCCCAATGAAGGGCTCAGCAAACTATGCTGGTATGCTAAATGTAGTCCTAAGTCTTCTAGAATCCCTTAAGTCGTTTTTAGCCATCTTGACATTAGATTCTTTACAAGAAATACCGGTTTATACTGATAACAGAAATAACTGTAAACACTCAACAAACACATAACAATCCACCTGTAAACACCAGTGTACGATAGTACCCAACACCAATAACACACACAACAATAACCACACAACAATAACCAATAATCACACATTAGTAAATCATAACAATAATCAAACAAGATACGCGTATTAAACTGTGCTTGTTAGTTAGTCACTTGGCTCTTATCCTTTAACCAATCATTTAACTTTTCCCAATTAATTTCCATCTCAAGAGTCATGATAAGACAAATCTTAATAACCTGTGAACATGGACAGTGTGTCCCACTGGGTTCCAAAGGAACCGTTACCAGTAGACCTTATGGCCCTGGATAAATATATGTAATGACCGATCCGGTCGAAACTGTGCACCAACGGCAGTGCATTCCGCCATCCCCGAATGTGGCTGATGGATTTGGAGTGACTCCCTTCTTGAGTCTCTCATAGTGATCACAATGCGCAACCAGAAAGTCGAAACGATCTGGATTCCTCTCTTTATAAGTTAGCCCTTTTTGTCAGTGACATAATAACCAATACTTGAAATAAGACTATCACATTTGACCCTTGTTAGGTTTAATAATACCTAAAGGTCAGTTAGTCTCTTTTTTTTTTTTGTTTAGATGTAAAAACTTTAGTCACAAGACATTCGCGTATAAAATACAACGCAACAGTTTGGGCAATCCCACATACAATATCATCCACATAAAATCATAGATATCTTCTTAAACATTTAAGCACACAATGTCTGGACCTTAGGATAATCCTTAGGACATTCAGACCACACAATTAACATACCGTTCACCGTCGTAAATGCTAGCGTGAAGTATCTCTCCCGCCCTCTACTCTCGTAGCTCTTGCCTCATAGCTCTGGAACATATATATACGCTAAGTGTCAATCCACTATAATTCAAATCAAATCGGTATCCCGTATAGTCACCAATCCCCCGGTATTTAACCCCTTGATTAATCATTGTTTTTATTCGGGTTTTAACTCATGTTCGGGATTAGTTATTTGATCCTTTAATTGTAGTAGTAGCTAACATGTGGTATCCTCTTATAACATAGGATTTAGTTCTCACATATTTCATTTCTTTTATCCATGGGTGTATATTTATATCTATACATACACATTCATTTAGTTATTGTTGTAGTATGATATTTAATATAATTGACCTTTAAGTATTAATAGTCTTGACATTTAAATTCCCACTTAAAATTTAAGTTGGTCAACTTGACCCTCTTGGTCAATTTGGTTGACTTGTTCAATATATACAAGTCAACACTACTATATAATCTATAATATAATTCCTTGAATTATATAATTCCATTATTTGTATAGCTCTTTATACTATAACATCTTTCCCTTTTTTTTTTTAGCACTCTTCTTAATTTTTGATTTCCAATCAGTCTCTTAACTTATTTCCTTAAGCCATTCTTTTAGCAAAGTTATATTATTATTATTATTATTATTATTATATTATTATTATATTATTTATTATTATTATTATTTATTATTTTCAAACTGTAATCCTCTGCTCTCGTAACATTTGGATTCCAAATGAAAAGGACTACCGATACCCAGGTTCAATCAGACATAACTAGATAGTAAAAATCCGATGAATTGCTAAGATCAAAGGAATTAAGGAGCAGAACCGGATAAGTTTCCAGGAGCTGTAGCAGCAGCTATTTGGATAAAAAAAACTAAGATACTCTGAACTTTAAGATAGAAACAACCAGAAGCATATCAAGAATCCCCAAGTAATGATACCAGATTAAAACCACACTATCCCTAATTTACGGTACCGATTACTCACCACAAACTCTACACCAACATTCTCCTTTCCTGATTCACATTCATAGTTAAATCTGAATGATTATGTTCCTGTTCCCTCTTAACCTCCCATTCCAGCCATGGTTTTTATTTTTATTTTTTTGCAAACAGAAGCAGAGAAAATATATTTGATATCGTCTTAAGGCATTCAGGTGCGTGAGCATAACAGAAGCGCAACCATGTAATGGAGAAGTGCAGAACATGTATAACTATGTTCGACAGTTTAAGGCTTGAGCAACAGTTCTAGATAAGTTATTTCAGCAAGTCCTACACTGCTACCCACATGTTTATCATTTTCTGCATTGGTGTAGTACAACAAAATCAATCGTTCTACTTTTATAATGGATAGATTGATTAAACTCCAATTTTTTTGCAAGCAGCGCCACTGCTTAAGTAGTTATCAGTTTGTTTTACAACTTCAAACAACACACAGCTTATTTATATTGGGATTTTGAAACAGCAATGACTTTTAGAGCAAGAAGCCAATAAGTTTAGTGGATTACCGGTTCTGTTGAACTATTCCAGTCTTCTCAATCTGGTGTGGGAGATCTAGCAGGTTAATGATTTATCTCTGCAGATGTGAAGATAGACAAGAAGAGAAACAACCCATCTTTCTTCAACTGGTGTACCAGATCCTGCCGTTCCAGTGATTTATCAGGTGTACTAACACAAGGAAGAGTGAAAGTTGTTGAGCATATAACTCCCTTGTTTGCCGGTAGCATTAAGATAGAGTGAGGAGCAGAGCAAAGAAGAGAATAAAAGTGCAGAATATGTAATTACTCTGATGGGATGGCCATATTGCAGCAGTCCATCAATTTTTTTGTGTTGAAGAGGGGCACCTATTTCCGTAGAGGTACATCGACAAGGAAGGAAATGAAGAACTTGCAGAGTTGGTGTTCCTTGCTCCTGAGTCAGGGTTGTAGAAGTTACCGTGAAGAGAATGAACGAGCAGAGCATATGCTTTTGTTCACTGTTCGGGGTTGCAAAATACTCTTCAGAGGTGCAGATACAACCAGAGGGTAAAGATGGGTGCAAGCATGATGTTCAATGCGTGCAGTTTGCTCTCAAGGATGAAGAGGTAAGATTCAAGGCTGTTGAATTTTGGGAGGACAGAAGCAGACCTGTATGTTTCTTGTTCGGCCAGTAAGGTAGCAATATTACCGTGAAGAAATGAAAGACAATGAGCTTGCAGACAAGGGAAGAATAGAAGAGGCTTAGATGTGTAAGTTCCTTGTTTGCTGGTTAGGGCTGGGAACAACAGAGAGAACAAGTTAGGGAACTTACCAATCGCTTATGGCTTGGCAAGGAGAAAGAAAACCTCACGTAAGGTTTTATAGAAGAGGATAACCAGATTTTGATTGTTATTAATTAATTTCTTTGTCCATGCAGGGTAGTCTCATACGCATCCAGTAGTGGAGAAATCAAGCATTCCACTACAATTCTAATCGGCCAGCACATGCCAATATTCCCTCTTGATTATACTTGTTTAATTACTAGTTGATTAATATTACTAACCTATCTATCCTTGCAGGTGTAGAAGTCGTTCTTTGCTGGAGCTGATGGAGATTCCACTTATTCATCTTGTCTCTTGCAGCTGCTGTTCGACATTAATGGAGCACCAGCAGCACCTAACTCCCTATAATGTTATGATAATGTAATGGAGCATAATTGAACCTAGTATTAGCTTAGCATGTATTAGTTGATTAATGTATTAACTTGTTCTTGTTTAATGATGCAGGTGGTGATCGTAATGGTGGATGCAGTCAGAAATGGTGGAGCACTCAATCAGCCCCCCACATGTTGTCTACGATATTGTTTTAGTTAGACAAGTAGATTTGTTTTTGTTTAGTAAGTTACAGCAAGGAAATCAACTAACATTGAGTGTGATTAACCTTGTTGATTTTCTCTTTGTTGCAGGTGGCGCTGGACGATCGGTTCTGCAGCAGTGGAGCACTAAACAACTTCCAATCGTACATTCAGTCGGCTGAAAGGAGTGGTTCCAGTTTACATTCAAGTTCTTAATTCCATTAGACTTATCTTAGGATATCTTAGTTTGTTTTGTATGTATTTAATGAGCACTAAACCTGTTTATTTATGCAGGTTTAATCGGCAGTTTTGGAGCACTTCAAACTGCACATTCAAGTAGCTCACGTAGTGGTACAACTAGGATAGTCATTATGGACTTGTTTAATTATAACATGACAATCATGATAGTTAGGTCATGGTTTAGTTTACTGAATTAATCTGTAATCCATCTCCCCTCTACATATTTCCATCGGCTATTATATGCCAAATACCAACTGGTTTGGTTTAATTAATTGCCTAGTGAAATTATGACTAGATTTACATTATTAGTGTCATTATCTAAGTATAAGCTAGTGTTTGTGATTCTTTGCAGATATACCGATGGGTCCAGCTTCAAGTGACAATAATATAGATATATTAACAATAAATATAAGTAGAGATGAGTCACTATATAATAAGACCATAATTTTTACAAAAACTAGCCAATTTAAGGCATGTATTCACGCATGGTATAGGGCTCTTGTGGGATTTATTTTTCATTTGATTCTTGTTACACTATATTGTACTAAGGTCATACCAATATGTGTAATAGGTTCCAGCATTTAATTGGCACGTTTTTATTATGAAAAAAAAAGATGAAAGTTTTATGATAAAAATGTTGATTTTAGGTATCTTTTTGACCTAAAAATCACCCCTATTTATACCATGGGTTTGGTACTGCCATTAATTGATTTAGATGGTCATTTTATCCACTTTTAAGATTACTAACTCGTGGCTCCTCAAAAGCTTTAAGGTAATTGCGTAAAACGCATTTTTGTGACACCCGAAGGTGCGTTTTTGTGTTTTAAGGATTTTCCCAGAAATTAATTAGTCGCTATGACTTCCAAGTATTTATTGACATCATTTATAGTCAATAATAATATATTAAGGTGTTACATTAAATTATATGGGGTTATATAAACTTGTAACTCAATTTTTCGGACTAAAGGGGCACTCCCGAGATAAAAGGAGCGTTAAGAAACTTCCCCCGAGCTCTTTATTTATTTTTGAAGAATAAGCTTGGGAATTCTCTTTAGAATAATTAATAATAATTTTAGGAATTCTAAGAATAATTTTTATAGGGTTTCGTGCCACTTTGGCACTCCTCTTAGACATTCCCGGGCCTTTATGGGACCCACATCGGGAGTCTCCGAGAACTTGTATATTTACTCAGTTCTAACTGAGATCTTGTATCTTAAAGATCATAAAATGATCCTTGGTTAAATTCATATAATATCCATAGCTTATATAATTATTTAACTTAAGGTCGGGTTTTTTAACGCTCGTTTATGACCTTAAGGAATTTAGGTGCGTTTTCTAACGCCTGAGTGTTTATATGTTTTCTAAGGGTTTAATAAACCCCCAAATAATATTTATAATTCTTCAAATAATATTTATTTACTTATATTTAATTATTTAAATGTTAGGGGTATTTCAGTCTACCCCCCTTAAAAAGACTTCGTCCCGAAGTCATAATTTATACTTGTTCATCCTATGGAATCAAGTTCCTCATTTCTACTCCTGTCTACTTATCATTCTTGGGTGTCAATACTGTATTGACGCAACTATATTCCATCTATAGTTCAAATGTATGCAATTTATACACACATATTCTTACTCAAGATAAATCATGTAATTATAGTATAAGTACTTGGTAAATACTGTAAAACCATACATGTTCCAACTTCCTAGCTATCCCACTCGGTCATCACTGCACAAGTGCAATACCAAATCCTCAGTCCTACAGAGTGCAGAGGCGTAAACTCTTGGCAGTGAATCTCTTGTGTGATTGTAGGAATAAATATAAATATACTGTAAAATAATTAAGTGCTTCATAAACATTCAAGTGTTACATAGAACACACAAATAATCATTCAATTGTCACATAGGACATATCATAAATCACCAAATGTCACATAGGTCATACTAATAACCAACCAAATGTCACATAGGACATAACCATCTAATTAATTGCACACATGCGCAACAAACAATCAAACACAAATAGCCATACACAAGAATAATATAGACTGCAGATATGCAAGTCGCATGTGGTGCTCTACCCCCCTTAAAAGGGTTACGCCCACGTACCCCTACAAGTATACACAAAATGTAAAGAATATTGTTGGATACTTGTCTCGCATGGAGTCTTCTAACACCCATGTCGCCTCTTCGATGTCGTGAGTTTACCACAGAGCTTTGACCATACTAATGGTCTTATTCCTTGTCTCCCTAGTGTTGGAGTTTGACATGCGAATTGGGGTATCCTCATATCTAGATGTAGGATTTAGCTCGAGTGTCTCGGGCTCTTTTCATGTGATACACATCGTGCACTCTTCCAACTCAACATATAAGTCTAATCTGCAGGCTAATGGGCCCACTCGCTCCGTAATAAGGTACGGTCCTACATACTTCGGCTAAGCTTGCTCTTCTGGCCAAATTTAAAAATTCTCTTCTTAGGTGAAATTCTAAGGAATACTCGACCGCCACTGCGAATTCGAGGTCTCTCCTTCAGACATTAGTATATGAATTCTGTCTGTTTATTAAGTATAGTCCACAAGAATCTGTGCATTCTTTGACATGTTTCATAGTGCATTAGTATGCTTTTATTTTTTTTGAATCCCGTATGTATGGGTGAAGGTGATCTCCTAACTTGTAATTTGCCATTACTATTTTATGGCTTGTTTAAACTATTTGTGTATAACACACTTTCATCAATCACCTCTTAGTTGTAATCGTCGGCGCTCGTGTCTTGTATTAGTATTGGGCATACTTATAATCCCTTTTCTTTAGGTTACCATCTTGTGATTCTGGTATTTTAGTTTACTGTCGCTATATACGACTTTTATTTTCGATGTAGAGTATGAGCTACGGTTGAGCCGTGCATCTCATGTATATTACAGAAAGATTACTTAATGTTATTGGTTCACCTGTTATTGGTAGTATATACACGATTATTATCGTCTGTTCATCAGGTATACCACCGCAGGGTTCCTGTTAAGGTACCTAACAAGGTGTATTTTCCTCTCAATTAAACATGTTCTTGCTGTTGTGAATCAATTCTGGTGAGTATTAGTACAATGTTTATACTCTTTATATTCTACCATGTTTATAGGTAGGTTCTTATTTAATATATTGGGTTTGAATTTGTAAAGAAAGACATGGAAGTCGATCTTTCCTTCCAGATGGCAATTTGGCCATATTATAGAAGGTAGCTAGAGAATACTGTTTTAATGGGTAATTTTTTCTCTTGACCTCATATTTGATTTATTAACACTGTTCATGGGATAGTAATAGTTAGTATTTTCCTCATAATTGATTATTTTTCCGATATATGCGGAGTTGTTTTTGCTATCTAATCCCCTCGGGGTAACCTAGACAACTTAACTCTTAACTTACACCTTCCACAACTCATATACTTCATTTATTAAATTTTTATATTAAAATTAGGAATAAATACTTACTTATCACAGAAACATTTGTGACCACTTGTAAGGAGTCTCAGGAATCATCCAACCCTAACGGGGTCAGCGTCAGAGTTGAACTATCCTTCCACACCATTTTGTGTTTGGTTTTCCCTTGATCTGACCAGGATCAAGTTCGACCTCCCACGTCAAATATCAAACAATCACATAATTGTCATTCCAAATTTTATCTTATTAGATTTGTGACGTGGTGAGTAATACATTTTCTCCTAATCACTAAACTATTAATCCAATATCTGTTATAACCTATACTTGAATCTAGGGTATTACCAAAATCCCCAGAACAATTTCCTTTGATCAAATCATCAAGCGGGGAAGCCAGTTTTTCCTCTTGGCATTAAAGACAAATTCTTATTAAAGTATCTAGGCTCATACTGTCTAATAACTATTTCCATCAATCATTTCAACTCTTAAATCCATCATACAAGTCATAAATTCCGTCATGGACTTGCATACTTTAGAATACTCTCTTTACTTTAAAAGGCTTATCTAGTATTTCTCTTATCAGGGCTTGATTATTGCCTATACTTGATTATCATCTGTTGGAGCAAAGACAGTCACATTTAGACTTCAAGAAAAGTTTTCATGACTCTATCCTCAACTATAGTTCCATAGAGTATCATTTCCTCTACCTTAAAGCTTAGCTTTTTTTTTTTCCTTATCCCATCTAAAATCCATAAATCAGGTGAATCATATGTCCACCCTAGTCAAGTATCTCTTAATATTAGTACCATCACAAACTAAGGATTTCCAGTTTGAATTCTACTGTTTAGTAACAGGACAATCCAGCTTATTGTTTGTCTCTATCTCTTAGAAACGTGGTTAATTCACTAGCTCAATGGCTTCCAAAAATAAGTCGGTTAAGTATGTCAAATAGAGGACTTAGAATCACAGGGTTTAGTATATAATGTTAAGGCGGTTTACGTATAAAATAATGGTTACAAACCTAGGGTATGTTTCCCTTCTTTTATATTTAATTTACACTCATTTTTATCTATTAACCTTAGTTGATTTACTGCGATCTTTTATTCGCATTCATAGTTTGAGCTGTCATATTAGACATATGCTCGTATAAATTCATAAGGTTAGTATAGGACATGTGCCTCAAAATAGGGTAGGTATATTTAATAGTACTCAACCCTCTGAAATGTATTAATACCCTCAATGTTTTAGGTTAATAATCTCCAAATTATATTTGTATATATAGCATTTGGTGATGCTAATTAGGTAATTCTCCCCTACTTTAGGAAATATATTCAAGATCTGTTCTCTCTTTTTTTTTTATTGAGAGCCCAGCGTTGTTATAGCTATTGGTACTAGCTGAGACCCTTGGTATTTGCTCAGGTATTTTAAAACCCGTGTTTGAACGTCAAGGATGTTTTAGCTATATTTTTGAGATTCTGTTTCTCAATTGTCATATTTCCAGGTTTCTCACTATTTTCTCTCGCAGTTTATAAGAGATTGTAAGATTTCCTAGACTCGCACTGAGCGGTAAGCTCGGTGCCTGGGTATCCCATAAAATTTCAGTGTTGGTTCTTTACGTGAACTCTTTGACAGTTCCTGTAGTCTTAAGTATTTATACTAATTAATGTATTCCCTTTCATGACATCTGCTCGTCCTTTAGGCAGGTCATAATTTGTAGTTAAGTATTTCTTAAGTAGGATCATGCGGGTCAAAGTACTTGGCATTATGCCTCGGGATATTCCCGACCTTCGCTCATAGGCTCAGGTGACCACGGTCTCATAGATAAGGGAAACTAATATCAAAGTATCTTATTATGTGAGAGGTTACCCACAGTAGATCTCTCTAAATCTTTGATACTTACTAATCACATATATAAGTCTCATCGACTGATACTATAAACGTATATTTATGCATCATGCATTTAGTTTAGGTTCTAGGCTTACCGGTCTCGCGCTGAGCGCTTGCCTCAGCGCCTGAAGTTCCCACTGTCCATGGGGTATTTCTTCATGGAACTATCTCCTTTCCCTTATGGCTTCCGGATGAGGATGGCTGTCCTGCCGGTCCTGTAGTATAAGTATTAGTCTGTGGTGTTTGACCCCTTCCGGGTCCGCCCGTTTCCACAGCCGGTGCTCTCTGCGAACCTCTATCTCCTTTGTATACTCGACTCCCTGGATTGGAAAAGCATTCATACTCTCTCGGTGACCTTCCCTTTTGCAATAACGGCACTCCACCTTTCTTCCTGCGCAATCTACGCCTGGGTGATCTTTTCCACAACGTTTACAGTAATAGTGACGTCGGGTTGGCTTGTTGCCTCTAGGTGGTGCTGTTCTTAGTGGTTGGGCATTAATAGTTGGGCCGGTCAGACGAGGGATCTGCTCCTTCGCCTTCTGACCATGGAAATCTTTCCGCCCCTTCTCCTTTTCAAAGCATTTTTCCTCTTCTTGCAGTAACTGCCAGAGGTTGCTCCATTATCATCTCCTTCTGTACTCTTCCTTTTCTTTCTTTCTGCGTCGGAGTAGCCGACTCCTGGTGTATTGTCCAATAAACTGGTGCACCGTACGTAGTATTGGTCAACTGTTTGTCTCCCTTTGATTAAGGTCTTGATCTCCTGCCTTTTTCTCTGTTTATGTGTTCGGGGTAGTACTTCTCCCGCAACACTTCTATGAAATCTGTCCATTCAAATTCCGGTGTAGCTCTACGGTGACCCTCAATAGTCCGCCACCAAATGTCAGCTGCGCCCTTCAGGTTGTATGCAGCGATGTCGACCTGTTGATCTTCTGGAACTCCGACAGTCTTAAACGTCTTCTGGTGCTCTGTAATGAACTTCTCCAGTGCGACGGGGTCCGGTTCTCCTGAATAAGTTGGTACTTTCGCGTCTGCAACGCTCTTCAACCAGTTGGTATCTCTGGGCCGCGGCGGGTGGGGTATGGCTCCCGTAAATTGAGCTCCTAGCTGTTGCGCGAAAGTTGCCATGGCTGCTGTTAAGTCTTGTACAGCTGGAACATCCGTCGGTGTCTCGCCACTGCGTTCCCTGCTGTCTCCTCGTGGTCCTTCACTGGTCGACATCTAAGATAGTATATTTTTATTTCTACTCGGTTGCTACACCGTATCACATACATAATCAAAAACATGTAAGTAAGCTAAATACTAGCAATAAAGTATCCCTAGGGTTTTCTTTTTCTAGGTCACGAATCCTCACGGACGTTTTTCCCGTAACCCAATATTCCTATGCTCATTGTCCTAGACTCAGTATCTTTCATCAGAGCGGTACTCCGCTCTGATACCACTTTTTGTAACACCCCTAAACTTAAACCTGTAATGACGTCATAACTCGTAGCATAATAAATAGCGAATCGCAGCGGAAAATAAAACTAACTATCTTGGTGTTACACGCCGTCACTCACCCTTGTGAGTAACAAGGCATCCTTACTCTTACCATCATTTCAACTTCTCACGCTGTGATGAACAGATACCGAGCACTCTAATTATTACAATCCAAAACCAACTAAATGAGCAACTAACTGAAATACAACAAACTCCAAAATATAATACATAGCAAATCCACAAGTGTTTATAAAACACAACGGCTACCCTGTTCCCCGCACTCCGGCTTGTGTATTCTTCAGTGACCTGAAATGTTTGGCCCAATGAAGGGCTCAGCAAACTATGCTGGTATGCTAAATGTAGTCCTAAGTCTTCTAGAATCCCTTAAGTCGTTTTTAGCCATCTTGACATTAGATTCTTTACAAGAAATACCGGTTTATACTGATAACAGAAATAACTGTAAACACTCAACAAACACATAACAATCCACCTGTAAACACCAGTGTACGATAGTACCCAACACCAATAACCACACACAACAATAACCAATAATCACACATTAGTAAATCATAACAATAATCAAACAAGATACGCGTATTAAACTGTGCTTGTTAGTTAGTCACTTGGCTCTTATCCTTTAACCAATCATTTAACTTTTCCCAATTAATTTCCATCTCAAGAGTCATGATAAGACAAATCTTAATAACCTGTGAACATGGACAGTGTGTCCCACTGGGTTCCAAAGGAACCGTTACCAGTAGACCTTATGGCCCTGGATAAATATATGTAATGACCGATCCGGTCGAAACTGTGCACCAACGGCAGTGCATTCCGCCATCCCCGAATGTGGCTGATGGATTTGGAGTGACTCCCTTCTTGAGTCTCTCATAGTGATCACAATGCGCAACCAGAAAGTCGAAACGATCTGGATTCCTCTCTTTATAAGTTAGCCCTTTTTGTCAGTGACATAATAACCAATACTTGAAATAAGACTATCACATTTGACCCTTGTTAGGTTTAATAATACCTAAAGGTCAGTTAGTCTCTTTTTTTTTTTTTAGTTTAGATGTAAAAACTTTAGTCACAAGACATTCGCGTATAAAATACAACGCAACAGTTTGGGCAATCCCACATACAATATCATCCACATAAAATCATAGATATCTTCTTAAACATTTAAGCACACAATGTCTGGACCTTAGGATAATCCTTAGGACATTCAGACCACACAATCATAACATACCGTTCACCGTCGTAAATGCTAGCGTGAAGTATCTCTCCCGCCCTCTACTCTCGTAGCTCTTGCCTCATAGCTCTGGAACATATATATACGCTAAGTGTCAATCCACTATAATTCAAATCAAATCGGTATCCCGTATAGTCACCAATCCCCCGGTATTTAACCCCTTGATTAATCATTGTTTTTATTCGGGTTTTAACTCATGTTCGGGATTAGTTATTTATCCTTTAATTGTAGTAGTAGCTATGAAATACCCCAAACCTTGATAGGTGGTTTAAATATCAAATTATGGTATGTAAAGGCTAAAAAGTGCCTTAGTAACATCAGTGAATAATTTAAACCATAATAAATGCAATAAAGCATTAAGACACAGTTTGAGCAAAAACATGCTCTAAGCTATGAGTGAACTTGGTTGGGACCCAAAGCCTACCAAGACTTGATAACATTTAATTATGATTTAATAAGGCTAAATAAGTCCTTAGGAAACTTTGGTGGACAGTTAAACCAAATAAAAATAAGAAAATACCTTAAAGTCATAATGAGCAAAAATGTGCTCTAAGCTTGGGATGAATGTGTATAGGACCTAATGGTCATACCTATACCTTATTTATATGTTATGACATATTAAATCAATTACTAAAGAAAACCAAGCTTGAAACAAGTTAAAACACAAAATGTGCTTTAAGGAGTCTTAAAGCACGTTTTTGAAAAATTGTCTTGTAAATGAGTTTTTGAATGGCTAAATGTCCATCATTACTCTTTAATTAACATGTGTACTATATAGTATCACATTTGGGTGGCCATATTAGTGGGAATCAAAAATTTCACTTCTATGTGCCTTGTATTTGTGAATAGTAATTTTTACAAGCTAGTTTGTAACATATAATGTTATAAGTAATTAAATTGGTCAACAAAGACCAAAACACCCTCCTAGGCATAATGGTGGCCGGTTTTTGTAGTGAGGAGTCACCAAGTATGTTAACTTGTTAAGTAAATAAATGTGACTCATAGTTACTATTTGCTTTAAGACTTAAATATCTTCAAAAGTAAGTTCTATCTTCATTTCCCTTCCTTTCCTTCATTTCACCACGGTTCCACACTCTCTTCTTCCTCTCTTCTTCTTGTTCTCTCTCGGTGATACATAATACAACCATGGAAGTCCATCTTTGACCACATGTAAAACCTAGCTCACTTAACCAAATCAAAAACAAACACCACCATTCTCTTAGTTAAGCCAAGCTCTACAATCTTGTCCTTTCAAAACTTCAAAACCTCCATTTCGGTGCCAAGAGAAACCACCATGGGAGGAGCTTGAGCTCACCTTTTTACATATTCATGTTCTCCTTTGCATCAAGGTAAGGAAACTCAAAGAAAATCCATGTTTTCCTCCATGTTTCATGTTGTCCGAAAATTCACCTCACAATGGTGTATTTATCTTGCTTGTTTTAGCTTCATTTGAATCTTCCAAGGGCTAGAGGAGTCCTCTCTTGATACTATTCAAGTTCTCTTTCCAATTCCAAGGTAAAATTACCTTAATGTGTTAAAAACAATATATGTAACTAGGGTTTACATGCGAGATGAAGCTTAATGCTTGAATACTCATTCTATTGTTTTGTATAATGTTTAATAGTTGAAAAGGACCAAGTACCCCACCGGTTTGTAAGGAACAAGAAAGAAGTTTGTGAGGAAAAAGAGGTAAACAAACTATCTCAATGTAGTTTAAATGCCTTAAGAAATGAGCTTGATTTGCTTGATAAAATACCTAAGGAGCCAATGGTGAGTGACCTAGTAAAGTGTTCTCAAGGAGACTAGAAAGGAACATATGTTTTGGTGTATGTATTTGCAGGTCAAAGGCATTATTTATGTGGGAAATTCAGTGTTTAAGGTTATGCAATTTAAGGGCCTAAGAGCCATGTTATTTAAGGGCCTAATTGCCAAGCAATTTAAGTTATGCACTATATTGTGATGTAGTGCTTAATGTGTGAAGTTTGTGTATAAATGTGTTTGATGGATTTTAGGTGTTTTGAATAAAATAAGGTAAAAACCTAAGTGTTTGGATGGAGTAATACAAGAGAAGCTATGGCCACAATTTGGGAAATGTGTAAGAAGTTCTATGTGGTAAGTGAGTTTGGTGAACTAGAAGTGTTAAAGGTGAATCAATGTTACTTGAGAAGAAACATGTTTAAGGTGATTTAGAGTGATGCCAAGAATTAGGTGTTGTCTTGGAAGTTTCTAGGAATTCAATGTGTGTTTAGTGGATGTGTTTAAGTCTTGGAGGAGTTTGTATAAGGTTTAGGTAATGTTGATATTCAAGGAACAAGTGATGTTTAGGCATGATGTAAAAAGGAGATTTAGTTAGTAAGAAAAGAAGTTGAGAGATGATGATAAGGTGTAGGGAAACACCTTGGTGTTGTGGTCATTATAGTGAAATACCACCTAGAAATCATAAGGAGAAAACATCGTAAGTGTTAGGAATTTAGTGGAGATATAGTAAGGTTTAAGGAATTAGGAGAAATAGTTTTGAGAGTGTTTAAGGATATCTTAAGGGTGTGTTTTGAAGTGCCAAATGATGTTAGACACATTAAGAGGCCTTAGGAGAAGTTTGGTGAAGAATTGACAAGTTTGGGTAAGTTTAGGAGGCGACCGACCCAGGGGCCGACCCAGTTTGTGGGTCGTCGAGCCTCTGTTATATGTTAGGAAATGTTCGGTATGGTCCGACCCAAAAGGGTGGGTCGGACATGGGTCGGTCGGTCAGGTTTCAAAGGAAGGAAAATGTTCGCACATGGACCGCCCAGGATGGTGGGTCGGACGTGGGTCGGACGGGCATGACTGTAAGGAGTAAAAAGGGGTCTGTATGGACGACCCAGATGTGTGTCGGTCGGTGGGTCTGTCAGACCAAAGATGTTGTTTAAGGTTATGAATGATGTGTAATGATGGGGATTGGTAGGTAATGATGTTATAAGAATGTTGAGGACATGTTTAGGTGAGTTTAAATGGCAAATAGGTGGGTGAAAAGTTGTATCAAGTGTAAAAGTAAAACAATTAAAAATGTAAAGTTATTAACCAAAGGTTAACGGGGAAAGTTAAGCATTAGACGCTAATAACCAAGCAGCTACCCCAATGTTAATAAAAACACATGTGATGTTAACAGTTGTTCGAGGATTGCTCGAGGAACATAAATGGACAGGAATAAAGTGGACTCCGGTGACAGGTATGGTTTTCTTGCAACCTGCGTCCTACCGGATTACACCGCTTGTATGCCAATGTGTTTTCTGTATGTTTGCCACGTTGTAAGATAAACATGTATGATTTACAGTAATTCATATATGTGGCGTGTTCAACCTATACCATCTAACCTCTAAAGGTTAACCTTAGTTAACTGAGTCTAGGATCACATGAGAGTTCGGTATTCGGCGTAACGACCCGCACCATGGGACGTACTAACCACGGCTATGCGTGTGGTTAAATGTGTGATATGTGTATGTGAATGTAGGGATCTCCCTTGTATGTTTTAACCCCAGTTGTAATACTGTATGAGTTGTTATGTGACAGGCTCCATAGTGGAGTTCTAAGTATTGTCTAAAGTAAGCATGTACTAACAGTAGTGAGGAATCCGGTTTGGCCGGTCGCGCGTTGTTTGGGAGAGGGTATCCTTCCTAGCCTTACCCTTCCTCTTGTTATGGTTGTTTCCCTCACGGTTATGATCTCCCATTAGCTTACTCCAAAGCTTACCTATTCTGACTTATGATCGGTTTAGTGGGAACCTGTGTTTGTGTGGTGTGTTAGGGCCCAAACCCGAACCGCCTTAACTTAAGTTACTCGTCCACTATTAGGACGGTAATGGTGTTTTTGTTTATTGTATAACGACTATATGAGACTGGCAACATTCTCTAGGCTCACCATGTGTAAACAATGTTTGGGTCGTTCCTAAGAGAACCCTTCCGTTATGTTATGTGTTTTGTTATGGATGCAGTATTCATTGTGGTATTATTGTTGTTACGTAGTAACGTGCAAAGTATTGTTAGTGTTGTATGTAGTGTATGTTGTAGGTTGTATAATGTGAAGTGTGTTGTATAACGTGAAGTGTGTTGTTATAATGTGTAGTGTGTGGATCATGGATATGATTCCCAGTTTGTGATAAGAGGCGTTTAAGGACCCGATTTAAGGGTATGTGTCGCCTATTAAGAATTAGCTCC
>JAIOTZ010000283.1:0-67429 GCA_023374045.1 Limonium bicolor
AGCTTCATTTCGGTGCCATGGAGATTCACCATTGAAGGAGCTTGAGCTCATATTTTCATGCCTTGTTGATCACCTTTGCTTCAAGGTAAGGAAAAACCAAAGAAAACTCCATTTCCTTCATTTTTGGTGTTGACCGAAAATGCACCTTGTAATGGTGTCTTCTCTTGTCTTGTTTTAGCTTCATTTGAATCTTCCAAGGGCTAGGAGGAGTCCTCTCTTAATACTTATTCAAGCTCTCTTTCCATTCCAAGGTAAAACAATCATTTTAATACCTTAAAACAATATAGGTAACTAGGGTTTACAATGAGATGAAGCATGATGCTTGAATACTCATTCTATTATGTGTACATTGTTTAGAAGTTGACAAACAACCAAACATCCCACCGGTTTTACAAGGAAACAAGAAAGAAGTTGTGAGGAAAAAGAGGTAAACAAACTATCTCAATGTAGTTTAAATGCCTTAGGAAAATGAGCTTGATTTGCTTAATAAAATACCTAAGGAGCCAATGGCAAATGAGCTAGTAAAATGCTCTCAAGGAGTTTATCAAGGGCATATGTATTGTTGGGTGTATTTGCAGGTCAAAGGCATTATTTATGTGGGAAATTCAGTGTTTAAGATTTATGTTATTTAAGGGCCTAAGAGCCATGTTATTTAAGGGCCTAAGTGCCAAGCAATTTAAGTTATGCACTATATTGTGATGTAGTTCTAAATGTGTGAAGTTTGTGTATAAAAATGTGTTTGATGGATTTTAGGTGTTCTTGAATGAAATAAGGTAAAAACCTAAGTGTTTGGATGTGAGTATATACAAGAGAAGCTATGGCAAAATTTGGAAAATGTGTAAGAAGTTCTAAGTGTTTTAAGTAAGTTTTGGTGAACTAAGAAGTGTTAAAGGTGAACAAATGTTTTACTTGGGAAGAAAACATGTATTAAGGTGATTTAGAGTGATGCAAGGATTTAGGTGTTATCTTGGAAGTTCTAGGAATTCAATGTGTGTTTTGAGAATGTATTTAAGTCTTGGAGAAGTTTGTTTAAGGTTTAGGTAATGTTGATATCCAAGGAATAAGTGATGTTTAGGTAAGATGTGAAAAAGGAGGTTTAGTTAGTAAGAAAAGAAGTTTGGGAGATGATGTTAAGGTGTAGAGGAAACACCTTGGTATAGTGGTCATTATTGGTGAAATACCACTTAGGAATCTTAAGGAGGAAGCATTCCAAGTGCTAAGAATTTTGTAAGGAATTTGTGAATGATAAGATGGTTTTGGTGTCTGATTTAGAGAGTTTAGTACATGGCTAAAGGTGTGTTTGAAGTGCCCAAATGAGGTTAGGGTGTACTAGGATATATGGGGTGAAGTTTGGAGTTGAATGAGAAAAGGAAAACAAGGGTCTGGGGCAGACCGAACTTGCGACCGAACTTGCAAGTTCGGTCGAGCCCAGTTTACCCTGCGAGAATTGGCTTCTGGAATGGACCGACCTTGGGGACCGGACTTGCAAGGTCGGTCGGGCTTGTATTTTGTGTACGGATTAAGTTTCTGGAACCGACCGAACATGGGACCGGACTTGGCAAGTTCGGTCGGGCTTGAATTTTCAAAGGGAAGAAACTCTCGGAATGGACCGAACATGCGACCGAACTTACAAGGTCGGTCGGAGTAGAAATTTTTACGGTAAAGTGTTCTGGAATGGACCGACCTTGTGCAAGGTCGGTCGGTAAGTTCGGTCGGACCAAAAACATGGGTTAAGGTTATGAAATGATATGTAATGATGGGGATTGATTAGTAATGATGTTATAAAGTTGTTAAGGACATGTTAGGTGAGTTTTAAGGACAATTAAGTGGTGAAAAGTTGTATTGAAATGTAAACAAGTTTAAAGTGAAGTTATGTAACTAAGTTAACGGGGAAAAAGTTATAAGCATTAGACATTAAGTAATCGTGCTACCCCGATGTTAATCAAAGTACATGTAATATACAGTTGTTCAGAATTGCTCGAGGAACATAAGTGGACAGGATAAAGTGGACCCCGGTGACAGGTATGGTTTTTTGCAACATGTGTCCTACCGGATTACACCGGCTTGTATGCCAATGTATTTTGCTGAGTGTTTGCCACCTTGTAAGATAAAAACGTGTAATGAGTTTACAGTAATTCATTTATGTGGCGCTTTTAATCTCCGATACCGTTTAACCTCAAATAAGTGTTAAACCTTAGCTAACTAGAACTAGGAGCACATGAGAGATCGGTATTCGGATTAACGACCCAAACCTTGGGAACGTTCTAACCACGGCTATGTGTGAGTTAGTTGGATATTGTTGTTGTATGCAAGTGTGTGAACCTCCCTTGTGTGCTTAACTCGGTTATGATACCGTATGGTGTGTGGATGTGGTAGGCTCCATAATGGGTCTCTAACTACTTATTTAAAAGTATATATGTACTAATGGGGGGTGAGGAGTCCGGTATGTTCCGGCCACGCGTGTGAGGACGGGAGTCGATGTCATATCCGATTTGGCTCTCTTGGTGTATGTATAGGTTGTACTCCAATTTGGTTTCGACCTTCCCTTAGCTTATCCAAAGCTAGTTTACTGACTCACGTCAGGCCACAGGGGCATACAAATGTTATTTCGGTGTGCTTGGGATTACTATATCTGACACACCTTGGGTTTAAGTTAACCGTTCGATATAACTGGACGGTAACGAGGTTGGTAACGAGCTTAGCATGAGATTGGCAATAATCTCTAGGCTCACTATGTATACTAACTATGGTGGAAGGTTCCTTGTGTGAACCGATCTTATGTGTTTTGTGTTGATACTGTGCTAGGCAATTTCCCTTGCTATGCTATGATATGTATATGTTAGATGTTTAAAATGAATGTGATGTTATTATGTGTACGTCGAAACGAGAAAAGTGTTGTTATGTTTTGTTATGTGAGGAATGTGATATGTTGTAAGATATGGAGTGTGTGGATCATGGAAATGAATCCCAGTTGTGACAAGAGGCGTTTAAGGATAACCCGATTTAAGGGTAAGTGTCATCTATTAAGGAAGTAGCTCCGTTAGAGGAGGAACACTCTAAGGATAATGAATACCATGAGTGACTCATCAAGTAAGGATGTATTATCCGTTTGTTGAGCCCATCGAGGCGAAATGTTTTGTGTTGTGTGTTTACAGTTGCATGCATGATTTAAATATAATCAATCGCATGCTAAGACGACAATTAGTTGCGCGTGGCCCGGTAGCATGTGGGCTGCGGGATTACCATACCAGCAAAGGTGCTGAGCCTCTTGGGGGCCACCCTTTCTCTCCTTTTTTATTTCAGGTACAAGGAGCTGGAAGCCGTTCGAGAGTAGGACGGGGTAGATGTTCACGCATGGGTAGCCATTTAAATGGCGTAAGCATTGTAAGCGTAGTAAGACCGAAATTGTTATCGGCATTAGTTTGTAAATACTCGGTATGGTTGGAATGTATAAAGTATATGGGTTGTTGTTAAGGGATAATAATGTGTAGTCGCTCGGGAATCTAGTCCATCAGACCGGTACAATGTATATGTAATAGCCTTGTTAGCCACGTGGGTGGTTAACGGCGTGTGACACCAAGAGATAAGTAATGTGATGAAGTTTGATTTCCGCTGCAATTTATTTTAAGTGTGTCAATGTTGGATGGGGTGTTACAAGACCCCGCATTTCTGGTAAACAAGTTCTTCTGAATCTATGATTTAGTTCTTAAGAAAATATTAGGAATTTTGCCAATCTGTCTTTAATTAACCAGTAGACATAATTGATCAAACGGTTTTAACCTGAACCCAGAGTCTCGCTCACTCATATCAACTATCACTTTATCTGTTATTTATTTTCCTGTCTGTTATTTTAATTATCTCATTCTTGTTATTTATTTAAATCCCAGAACAAAAACAACCCTTTTGGATTACCCATTGTCTTAGGCTAGACTTAATTTCTTCAAGTCCCGTGGATTGACACCTGGTCGTTTCTTAATTGCTATACTACTGTGACCGGGATTTTTGCAACCCGACGGTCTGTTGATTTGTTATTTTCTAGGATTATTTCTGACTTTTAATATATCAATTTAACTGTTTCCATTTGTAGACCCGAGAGATGCTCAGTTCTTGAATTTAATAATACTCATCTTATGTTTAACCGTTCTTTAAATAGAACTGTTAATACTTGAATCCATTGTTACCTTGTCGGGTTTGTCATTAACCCTACCCATTGGCCGAAACTCAGTGGAATAAACAATAATTCTGAAGTTAGCGGGGATGTAGGCTTGATTCCCCCCACGCCATACTTACTTTTGCCTCCCACCTCGAACCGTACTCCAAGGTGGTCGAGTCTGTTTGTCGGCTCTAGGCGACAAGTCTAAAGACGAGTCTCAAATGGCAGACAGATATAATTCAGATACCGACCTAACTAAAACATGCATGACCGGAGTTAGTCCCGGATTCCTCTCCCCCCAAGTTACCCATTGGTTAGATGAAGTGTTGTAACAATCTTTGTTAGTTAAACCTCTCTTGGTTTTAAACCAACCAATATTCGAGAGTCATTCCATATTCTTACACAATCGTTTATTAACCGAAGTTAATACGTAACTTAAGGATAGGTTGTGTTAGCACAATACAAACACAAAGAAGAGAAAATACGGTAAACTGGTTTCATGCTTTATCTTGTTTAGTCGTAACATATAAACAAACAACACACAAGACGAGGGTAAACCTCGTTAGCAAGCAAGCTCCAAGAAAACCATACCGTACACTAGAGATTGGCTAGCTCTAAAAACGATGCTCGCCTAACCGTCAAACACCTCCGACTAACTAGTTCCTATAATATAGTAGTCGGGTACGTAAATAACTTAATCATCTCATAACTATTCCGTTAACATATGTAACTCTCTTAATCAATTCCTAATCACTTCATCATTTCATGTGATGTTCTAACCGTCTCATCATTTCACGTGACGTCTTTTCGTCTTAACCATTTCCTTGGTTTTAACTTGCTAGTTATATATACACGTATATGTATACAATATTATAAATATAAATGTTGCACTATTGTCACATTGCTCCTCTTAATAAACTTCTAATTATTTCGTTATATTACGCAACGTGAGACGTTATATTGTGAGTGGTTTAAGTGGTGTAATTATTAAAAAGAAAAGAAATTAAAACCCAAAATAAACGTCGGGCTGCAAACAAATCCCGGTCGCAGTAGTATAGTGAAATGTAAGCGACCGGATATCGAACCACGGGACTAATGTACATATTATAGTACCTAAGCGTGTCACAGAGGGGGGATTAATTGACTTGTTTTTATAAATAAAAGAAAAGATAAAATAAACTAAATAACAGATAAACTAAACGGGACTCTGGTTCAGATTAATATTATCTGCTCTTTCATGCTATTCCTACTGGTTTAATTGTAATTGTCTGGCAAAATTCCTTTTTAAAATATCTTAAGGACTAAGTCATAGCCTCATAAGAACTCGTTTACCAGAAATGCCCGGTCTATCAGGCTTCGAGCACTCTTATGTAAACGGACGTTAAATTCGAGGAAATATAATTGCATCTGAAAATACTAACCATTAAATCATAATAGAGCTTTCTCCAGATTTACGGTTAATCAACCTATCTATTTATCACCTGGTCTGATCAAAATAGACTTAGCAAGCAATTTAATAAATTCGCGATCTATTAAAAAGGCGAGAGAAGAGCTTTAAGCGTAACAAACTTCATTAAATTAAAACCAGTAAAAACATTGCATAATTAATACAGAAATAATAATTATTCCCAAAGCGTACGTAAACTAGCCTAACATATTAAATAGAATAACAGAAACAAGAATGATAGAAATCATCCGTAATCACTCCGTCTCGCTCTGCTATTTTGTGTATGTAGGCTAGAGGTGGATTTGGTGGACTGTAAAATAAATAAAATGGAGAAGGCGGAAGGAGAGAAATGAGATGGTGCGTGAGTTGGAACTCCAGAGGAACCACGGAAGGAGCCTCCGGAAGGACACTTAATGAGGAGAATGAAGCTGGTATTTATAGAGGAGATGAAGCACAGCAGCAGCTTCATTGATTAGCTCGATGATTGCAGCTCCCCATTGATTGCAGCTATTGATTGCGCAGGGGACAGGGCTGAATCGCGTGCGTGATTTCTGGTAGGCGCCGGCCGAGTTGGGTAGAAGATAACCCGTTAATTTCCTACAGATTTACACGTGTCCGCCACTTATTTAGCGGTCTCCTCTGTATGTTGTCCGCCTGTTAAGTGGCGGTCTTCTCTGTCTCAACCGCCTCGCGGTTGCATTAGAGTCGTCCGCCTCTTAAGTGGCGGTCTCCTCTATCCTGTCCGCCCGCTTGATAAGCGGTCTTCTGTCTCTTGTCCGCCCGATAAGAGGCGGTCGCCTCTATCTCTTCCGCCTCGCGGTCTTCTGTCGTCCGCTAAGAGGATGTAGGATATATTATACATATATATATAATACGAGTATACTAAATTGAATCGGCTCCAGATTTTTCGTTATAAGCCCGTTTTACTCGCCGTTTGTTGCGTTGGGAAGCTTGTGAAGTAAACTACTTGATTCCAACACTTTTTCCTACATAAAATAATATATCAATTCATTTAAAACATAAATCTAGGAAAATCATAAGATAAGTGCGAAACATTACTAAAAATGCTGCAATTAATAAGGTGATTAAACCCTAAAAGTCTATATGTTTTGCACTTATCAAACTTCCTCACACTTGACCTTTGCTTGTCCTCAAGCAAATAAGGAATTAATTATCTCTAAGCCTTAATAATAAAACAAGATTAAATAAGTGTAGAAGGGAATTTAGACAAAGTGACAATTGAAAGAATAATTCTGCTCTTAGAAGTAGGTTTTTATAAACAGTGAAGAAGAACAATTTAATAAAAGCATAGAAAAAACTAGACTGCAGAAAACAAGTTAGATTAACCTGGGATTTTCAACCAATTTCATTCACTAACCTGGGATGACAAGGGGTGTGAAGTAATGCCTTATTCCGCAATACCTTTCAACACCACATACTCATGTTATAAATAAATTGCAATTTATATTTACATTTTTTTTTGAATGTGCAAATTGTATAGACAAAGCACATATTATTTATTAATATATTTTTTTAATTGCATTATTTTTCTGTACCCAGACTTTTCTCTCTATCCTTGTAGCGGTGTTGGGTCTTCTATCCCAGATCACGAGACCTTAGGTAGATAGGTGTAAAGCACCCCAAAGAACTTAATAACCAGATAGACGAGGCCTGTTTTGGTTAGAAAAATTCATAAACAGCGGAGTACCTTGTCTTTATCCTTTTCTTCCTTGACTTTCCACATATTTCCATAATCCCAAGCTAAACTAAATTGATTTTTACAATCAGCAGATCTATCTTATTTCGAGTAAAAATAGAGTATTTGAAGGAAAATAATTTTATACAACTCCTAAAAATAAAACTACCTTTCAGTTGTCACTTGACATAATTTCGACATTCTACAATTATTTATCTTATTTTGCAATTTTTTATAAAAATTAGGCAGTTTAGAGTAGCAAAAGTGAGTGTGGCATTATCGAACTACTGTCATAATTTCAGGGAAAGGTCTTCCTTCTCACACTTAAGAGGAGCAATGTCCTCATTGTTCAGAATTTAAATCAAAAAAATGACCTTTCAAATTATGACAGACTCATAAAGGATTAAATGCAAGTAGGTTGAACATTAATATAATAAATGAAGAAGGAAACTCCCTTGTATCGTAGATTGAGGAAGGTATCCTTCCTCACACTTAGAGCTTTGGCAGGGGTGAGACGTTCCTCACACTTGAGTTTCGCAAGTTCAACCGAAGATATTGAAATGCCAAAGCAACTGAGGTTGCTTCCAAAGGTGAGTTCAGCTATATATTTGACATAGAATTTGTTCTGAAAAGAAAATCATATATAGCCAGCAGAACTCCAATTGAACCAAAAGAAAATAAAAATAAAATAAACATAAATAAATAGGCATAAATAACTTGAAGCAAAAAAAACAGCATTACATAAATTAAAACATGAAGCAAACCGAACTGTTACCTTCCAGAAGTTTGATAAGGTTTAAACAGTATAAGTCTACAAAATGTTAGTACACAACATAAAATAAAATCATTAAGAGATAACGAATATTAATAAACAAAAGCAACATAAAAACTAATATTAAAGCAACATAAGTATTAATATTAAAAACATCATAATAATTAAATTTATTATCAAAGCATGAATATTAGACGTAAAATTTTAGTAATGTTTAATAAAAATAGAAAACAAGAAGAATAAATAATATGAAAAATAAACAGAATAATACAACAAAAATTCTGTCGAAAAAATCGACAGAACCTCCCCTAAAAATCTACGATTCTTCACAATCAATTCAGTCAAACGCAAGGTAACTTAATACTGTTATCAGCCTAAATCCACATATAACAACCTATAATCATAAATTCATTCGTTAATAAAACAAGGCATAATTTAATTGGAGAATAATGCTATTTTAACATAGCAAATCTCGTATCTACATATACCTAAATTTGAAATTCATCAAAAACGACAAATTTAAGTATATTCAGTGTAGATTTAACCTTGTGTATGTATATTATGATTTATAGAAGAAGAATCTGAGACAAAAATTGCATATTAAGCTCGAATTTTCGAACGGGTCGACCTAGGGTTCGAAAGTTCAGTCCTAATTTCTCCCAATGTGTTCATCATTTGAGGATTTGAAGCTATAGAAACGTTAAGAATTGAAAAACAAAGATTTCGATACTAACCTTGCGTGTTGGTGGAGGATTGAAGAAGATGGTCGATTCGAAGAGGAGGGGAGTCGCGCGGCGGCTTGTTCGTTCTCCTCTGCACCGGTTCAAATTCTCTAATTTAGGGAAGAACAGATTGCAAAACGCGGCGTTTGAAGTTTTTGTTTTAATCGGGTTCGCTCGAGTTTAAAATGAACCGGGGAAGAAAAGCTCTGAGTGAAAACGCGGCGTTTAGCCATTTTTTTTTCTGAAGCGAGTCGCGTCCGCGAGGCGGTCTCGTGAGTAGCGTCGCGAGGTAAGTGGCGGACAAGAGTGGACCGTCCGCGAGGCGGTCCTGTGTGTGGCGTCCACGAGTTAAGTGGCGGACAAGGCTGTGGAGTCCGCGAGACTAGAGGTTCGCTTCGTGTTTTTTTTTCTTTGTTCTGTAATCCTAATAAAAACAACAACAAATATATTTACATAAAATTATGAGTTAGAAAATAAAAATGACATAAATTATAAGTTAGTAGTCAATTTACAGAAAATTAAATGTTAGAGACAATGGAAATTAAATGTTAGAGACAATGGAAATTAAATGTTAGTAAGAGTTAGAAGTTAGATGTCAGAAGTTAGATGTCCGAAGTTAGATGGCCAAGTCAGGTGTCCAATTTGTCCAAATGTCCAATTAATATTAACAGATATTAGATAATATTATTATTAACAAAATATAGAAAATAAATTATTAACAATAAACGAAAATAATATAGAAATATTATTAACATATTAAGAAATCAAAATATTTATAATTAAACAGGTGAATAATCCGGGGCTTAGGAACTAGAATAAATCTAGTCCCCGGCAACGGCGCCATTTTGCAGACGTTATATAGTGAGTGGTTTAAGTGGTGTAATTATTTAAAGAAAGAAAAGAAATTAAAACCCAAAATAAACGTCGGGCTGCAAACAATCCCGGTCGCAGTAGTATAGTGAAATGTAAGCGACCGGATATCGAACCACGGGACTAATGTACATATTATAGTACCTAAGCGTGTCACAAAGAGGGGGGATTAATTGACTTGTTTTATAAATAAAGAAAAGATAAAATAAACTAAAGTAACAGATAAACTAAACGGGACTCTGGTTCAGATTAATATTATCTGCTCTTTCATGCTATTCCTACTGGTTTAATTGTAACTGTCTGGCAAAATTCCTTTTTTTAAAATATCTTAAGGACTAAGTCATAGCCTCATAAGAACTCGTTTACCAGAAATGCCCGGTCAATCAGGCTTCGAGCACTCTTATGTAAACGGACGTTAAATTCGAGGAAATATAATTGCATCTGAAAATACTAACCCATTAAATCATAATAGAGCTTTCTCCAGATTTACGGTTTAATCAACCTATCTATTTATCACCTGGTCTGATCAAAATAGACTTAGCAAGCAGTTTAATAAATTCGCGAGATCTATTAAAAAGGCGAGAGAAGAGCTTTAAGCGTAACAAACTTCATTAAATTAAAACCAGTAAAAACATTGCATAATTAATACAGAAAATAATAATTATTCCCAAAGCGTACGTAAACTAGCTAACATATTAAATAGAATAACAGAAACAAGAATGATAGAAATCATTCGTAATCACTCCGTCTCGCTCTGCTATTTTGTGTATGTAGGCTAGAGGTGGATTTGGTGGACTGAAAAATAAATAAAATGGAGAAGGCGGAAGGAGAGAAATGAGATGTGCGTGAGTTGGAACTCCAGAGGAACCACGGAAGGAGCCTCCGGAAGGACACTTAATGAGGATGAATGAAGCTGGTATTTATAGAGGAGGATGAAGCACAGCAGCAGCTTCATTGATTAAGCTCGATGATTGCAGCTCCCCATTGATTGCAGCTATTGATTGCGCAGGGGACAGGGCTGAATCGCGTGCGGGATTTCTGGTAGGCGCCGGCCGAGTTGGGTAGAAGATAACCCGTTAATTTCCTACAGATTTACACGTGTCCCCACTTATTTAGCGGTCTCCTCTGTATGTTGTCGCCTGTTAAGTGGCGGTCTTCTCTGTCTCAACCGCCTCGCGGTTGCATTAGAGTCGTCCGCCTCTTAAGTGGCGGTCCTCTATCCTGTCCGCCCGCTTGATAGCGGTCTTCTGTCTCTTGTCCGCCCGATAAGAGGCGGTCGCCTCTATCTCTTCCGCCTCGCGGTCTTGCGTGTGGCGTCCGCTACATACGAGGCGGTAGGCATATATTATACATATATATATAATACGAGTATACTAAATTGAATCGGCTCCAGATTTTTCGTTATAAGCCCGTTTTACTCGCCGTTTGTTGCGTTGGGAAGCTTGTGAAGTAAACTACTTGATTCCAACACTTTTTCCTACATTTAATACATAAAATATATCAATTCATATTAAACATAAATCTAGGAAAATCATAAGATAAGTGCGAAACATTACTAAAAATGCTGCAATTAATAAGGTGATTAAACCCTAAAAAGTCTATATGTTTTGCACTTATCACAACGTCACCAACGTCTCGTGATTTTATGTGACATTTTCTCGTCTTAACTAAATCCCGGTCATTACGGCTTTTAGCTTAAATCTCTTAACCAACTAATCACTAATATATAACAGCCCATTCTATTTTTATTTAGTACTCCACCACTTAACTTTCCAATATTATAAATAAACCCCACTTAATTTCTAATCCTTACAATTTAATTCCTTTTATATAAGCATACATATATTATGTATATTATATATCCCCATTTCTTCCTAATGTCATACAACCTTACTATACTCCTTAAATTCTCCAAATAGCATGCATAGCATGATTACTTTCCCAATATTTTAATTTATTACAACTTAAGCGCAAATCTCATTAATTGTTACAATTAAACTCCTTATGCTTGTATAACCTATAGTTTTCTCTCCTTAATCCTTTATACCAATTTTCACTCCTAATTTCTCCTTAATATCAAAACAGACCCTAATCTGGTTGAATTCACACTTCATTCCCCAACTTTCAATTATTTGCATCTTAACCCCAAAGTTTCATAACTTTATACTTATGTCATAATTCTTGTTTATTCTATAGTTGTAACTCCTTACTTTATTCTAAACCCAAAATTACTTCCAATTTTCAAAAATTAAAGAATAGACCCATATGTCATTCGGCCCTATATTTTTTATACTTCTTTAATTACATTTTGACCCCTTAACTTTTACAATTTGACAATTCATGTCATAATTGTTACTATAACCTATAGTTCTTATCCCTTATGTTATTAATTCCAACTTAACTCCTAATCTTCTCAAAATTACCAATCAGACCCCTTTGGTCCTCGGCCATAACTTATATTTCTCATAAATTACCATTTTGCCCCAAAACTTTATAATTGTTACATTTTATGTTATAACTCATTTTAAACTCAAACTTCCAACATTTTAATCTAAGTTTTGGTCAACCTTTGACCTTGACCATTCTCGGTCATAATGACCCTTTTCCACCCATAACGTTTTAAAATTACACTTAGGCCCCTAATGTTTCTAAAAATTACATTTTATGCCTAAATATCATTTTAACTTCTTATTTTCTTTAATTACCAAATCAACCACTATACTATTGGCTTTATTTATTTAGTACCCCTTCTAAATTTATTTTTTTACAATATTATACACATCCATTTAGCCATAACATTACTCACACATTTTAAATACTTTTAAGTACTTAAATGTCACCAAATTAATTCTCTAAGGTTTCTAAAGTTTTAATAATATTTCTACCCATTTTTAAAGGTTTCTAAAATTCCTAAAGTGTCACATACACATCTGATTTTTATACCCAAGCATATACTATATTATATCAAGCATATAAAAGCATAAAAAGGCATAAAACACTTAAATCAAATAGCTCTTGCTGGTGACCAGAATACAAGCCCTTAATATCCAAAACAAAGCATTAAAACAAGCCTTAATTAGACACATAATCAAGGTAATAACCTGCACATAAACAATAGTCCCACGACAATAATATAATTTTCTTATAATTGATTTTATAAGTGTTTTCCTAGCTCATATGTCATTAGCTCCTTTGTCACAAGTTACAAACTGATTTATATAATTTTCTAGGTTAATTTAACCCATTTTAATAACCTATGGTCTCGGCATTTATAATATGTACATTAAATGCCTTAAAATTTTATATTATGTCATAAGTAAGAGCATTAACCTTGTAGGTATATATTGTTGGTTTCCAATAGCTTAAAATCTTGGCCTATGTTACCAAAATCAGAATAATTCAGTTTATGAACATAAACAAGAGTTTAACTCATGGTTTATGGATTTATGGCTTAATATAAGCTTACCCTTGAAGATATAATTTCCTTGGCACTAGCACTTGAATTTGGACAGTAAAACAAGGATTGGAAGGCTATATTTTCGGCCATAAACAGAAGAGAATCATGAATCAAAATGTTGCTCTTAAAGATCGAAGGAATGAACTTGTATTAAGCTTGAAAGGTTACTTACCTTAATTACTTGTAAGTACCTACTGCCCACCAGTTGTTCTTGGTTCAAGGGGGAGTTTGAAGATTGAAATATTCTTGAAAAAATGAAGGAAATAATCTATGTAAGTTTCCAAATTCGGACAACACACTATGTAAGGAGAGAATGAGTTTTAAGGCATTTTCCTTACCTTAAGCCTTACTTAAGAGGTGGTTATGTATATCTCTTGAACTCTCACAGTTTTTCTCTTCAATGTGGTTGTTCTTGACAGGTTTGAGCCATTTGGATAGCTAGGAAGCAAGGCCTTGGAGTGAAAATGACTAAGTTATGGCACTTTTGGTTCAAGAGCACTTAGAACTCACCAAGAACACTCAGGAACAGTGATAAGTGTGAAACATATAGGCTTTTTAGGGCTTAATTACCTTATAATCTGCAACAATTTAAGCAATGTTTCCCACTTATTCTGTGTTTTTCCTAAGATTGATGTTTTGATATGAATTGACGCATTTTATGTGATAAATATAGGAAAAACCCAGGGAAATGAAGATTTTACATCATAAAGATTGCAACGCAACAAACGGGGAACAAATCCGGACAAAGAGGCAAACTTGGCCACGTCCGGCCAAACTCATCCGGACGTAAATCCGGACGCGCATCAAAAGACACGTCCAGATCCGGACGCAAGCCGGACGTGACCCAAATTCCAGATCCAAAAGTTTGTGTCTTGTCCGGAACCGGACAAAGATCCGGACACAACCCGAGTTTCAGATCCAAAACCGCTATCTCACGTCCGGATCCGAACACAGATCCGGACGTCACACAGAAACAAAAAATAAAAATGCATCATGCTGATAATCAGGCTTTCGGCGCAATTATCAGCCGAGCGGCGGTTTAGCCCATACCTCAACATTAATTAACACGCACCCATGCTCAATCAATTACCCACTCACCACACTCGCCAAACTCACCACTAACCTGTGTTTATTTCTAAGCCTATTTAAACCTGACTCCTGCTTCCATTTCAAATGGTACCAGACGCTCCAGTCTAAACATTACACTCCTCTCTCCCTCCATATTACCTGCTCATCCACGATAAACCCTTCATCTCCATTCACAAATCTTTCTCCGTAACTCTTCTCCCTCACTCACAGACAGAAACCTGCTCACGGTGCTTCATTTAGCCGCGTCCGGATTGACGTCCGGATCCGGACAGACCCTGAAGAACGTCCGGATCGGCGTCCGACCCCAGATAGCCGGACGTGACACAGACAAGAGTGGAAATTGCAGAATCGGCGACGGCTTCTAAAATCAGTTTTTCTGCTAAATCCCTCTATCCTTATGCTGTTTATATTGAGCATTGTTATTATGTCTATGGCTGAGTAGTCACTTTTAATTTCGGTTTACTATGTATCTCTAGATTTATTATTTCTGAACCTTTGTGATTTTCTGCAGTACTTTAGAATAAAGTTCTTTTCCCTTATGAATTCCTAAACTTTTTAATCTGATCAATTATTGAGTTTATCAGTTTGTTAGCTTATAAGTGAGAACTGCGGCTATCAATTGACTACAGGGAAAGAACCAGTTAGTATAGAGATGGTAATTCCTCTAAACCACTAGCTGACCATTAATCTAGACTATGCTTAAAGCAATTAGTAAACAGTGGATTCATAACGAGAGTTAGGATTCGGTCTTTGCTAATTAGAATTCGTGGAGCGGGAGACCGAATACGAGTTATCCTTATTCTAGGGTTTTATTCAGAATTCTGTAGAAATCACTTAGGAGAAGAAACTGCAAATCTAGAGAGAAGTAGTAAACCGGAATTTCCTTTATCGAACAAAAATCAAATCAATTATTTACCTGTTATTTATTGTTTATTGAACTCTTTTACAACATTCACCATCACATATAAAACCCCCAATTTCCTATTATTTTATATATTCTTGTTTGTGTGTAAGTAGAAATTAAACTAGACACTGCCTCCTTTGGTTAGATACTCAGGGAATACTCCGAGATTTAAACTTGCTATAATCGACCGGTACACTTGCCGTTAGGTTTTTACCCAACAAGTTTTTGGCGCCGCTGCCGGGGAGGCACGGTTATTTAGTTTAATTTTTATATTGGTTTAATTTTGTTTTTTTTGTTTTGTTTTTACTTTATTCTTGTTTTGTTTTATTTTATTTTTTTGTTCATTTTCTTAGCTTGTGATCTTATTTTTGGTTCTAGTTTATTTTGGTTTTACCCGATTGAGTTTACTTTTACAACTACATTACTGTCAGTTATCTGATTTTGGTTTATGGTTAAAACTCGTTCTGAAGGCAATCCTGAATTTGAGCTTGAACCTGAGATAGAGCGACTTACTAGAAGAAGTCGTCAGGGATTAGTACTGGAGTCTAGTTGAGCCAGAAGTGTTTTTCAAGGACTCACCAGGTGATACTTTGTTCCAGAAGAGTGTATTATGGACGGTATCAGCCAAGAAAGAAGGATGAATGACTACACTCGTCCGAATGTGGAGGGACTCACATCACCAATAGTAATCCCTGCACTACCGGAAGGGGTAGAATGACAATTCAAGACCCATTACGTCACGATGGTCCTGAATGCTCCACAGTTCAGTGGAACAGTTACTGAAGACCCAAATGTTCATCTTACATCCTTCCTGCGGTTGGAGCATGTTCAACACCAGCTCTCAGAGGTAGCCAGACTAACCTTGTTTCCTTTTTCACTCAGGGACAGAGCTGCAGAGTGGCTGAACTCCCTATCTCCAAACAGTATCACTTCTTGGAGTGAGCTGGCAAATGCGTTCCTAGCAAAGTACTTTCCACCGTCCCGAATGCTGTCAATGAGAGGTGAGATCACGAACTTCAAACAGTATAGCGGTGAAACTCTTTCTGAAGCATGGGAGCGATTCAAAGGAATTGTAAGAAGAGTACCACATCATGGTCTGGGAGAAGAAGTTGTATTGCAATCATTTTATAAGGATCTAGACCCCAGAGCCGTCTATTAGTTGATACCTGTGCAGGAGGAAGTCTTATGGAGCTTCCAATCACCAGGATAAAGGAGTTGTTGGAAACTCTTTCCAATTCAGCTAACCAATGGGGAGGTGCTAGAGCTGCTACTGAGATTTTTCTAAAGAAGAATGCAGGAATTTATGAGGTGGACTCGAATACCCTCTTAGCTGCTAAGATGGATAGCATTTCTAAGCAGTTTGAGAAGATGTGCAAATTGATGAACCCAAAATCAAACACATCGGCTATCACTGATTCATTCCCTCAATGTGAGTACTGTGGTAGAAGTTCAAACTTGTGTCAGTGTACACCTCAACCAAGTGAAGAGGTGAATTACCTGGGGAACAGACAAGGAAATTTCAATAACAACCAAAACAACCAAGGATATCAGCAGCAAAGGTTTCAGAGCAACAACTACAATAAGAAGGCACCACAACAATATAATCAGTCTTATTAGAGACCCCCTCAGAACCAACAGATGCAAGGTCAAGGAGCTAGTAGTTCCTCAAACATGGAAGCTATGATGAGCGAATTCATTGCATCAACAAAAGCCAGATTCAATGAGCAAGATGAAAGCAACAACAACCAAAAGGAATTCATGCAAGAACAAAAGGCTTACAATAAGCGAATGGAAACTCAATTGGCTCAGATTAATCAGAAGCTTTTAGAGAGACTTGCAGGGTCTTTGCCTAGTCAACCAGAGATGAATCCAAGAGAGTATGCTAAAGCAATAAACTTGAGAAGTGGTAGACAGCTTGATCACCCGATCCCTGAAGCTGTGGATACTCCCAATCAACCCGATAAAGAAAATGATGCTGGTCAGGAGGTTGAGATTGTTGAGCAACCAAGGTTGGAAAATGTGCCAGCTGGCAAACCTAAACAGTCAGAGAATGAGACATCAAACAAATCTACCCACAGTCCCAAACCATCACAGAGAGCAGCTGTTGAGTTGCCCATTCCGTTCCCGAACAGACTAAAGAAGAAAGACCTTGATGAGCAGTTCGGTAAGTTTTTGAGCATCTTTAAGAAACTAACCATAAATATTCATTTTGTAGATGCGTTAAAGCAAATGCCTATCTATGCGAAATTCATGAAGGACATCCTCTCGAATAGAAGATCATTGATAGAAAAGGAAACGGTCCAGCTGACAGAGAGAGTTTCTGTTGTGCTCACTAAAAAGCTTCCCCCGAAGCTCGATGATCCAGGTCTCCCAATCATCCCATGTTCTATAGGTAATATCGACTGTGGTAAGGGACTCTGTAATTTGGGAGCTAGCATTAATCTGATGCCCTTATCCATGTATCTTAAGCTTGGAATGTGACCCTACTCGTATTACTTTACAGTTAGCAGATAGATCCATCATTTTCCCGAAGGGTGTAGTTAGAGATTTGGTTGTTTCTGTTGGTACTTTTGTTTTTCCTGCTGCTTTTGTGATTCTAGATTTTGAGGAAGACAAGGAAGTACCATTAATTCTTGGACGCCCTTTCATGCGAACAGCGAGAACCCTCATTGATGTTGAGGGTGGTAAAATTATTTTGAGAATGCATGATGAGCAGCTGGTTTTTGATATGTCCAAGGTTACTAAACATCCTTCTGACGTGCATGCCTGTTTCAGTCTAGATGCTATTGATTCTTTGATGCAGGAATATATTTTTGGTCCAGCTGAATTAGATGAATTAGAAAAGTGCTTAATTAATTCTTTTGATGGAGCTCATGAAGATCTAGGGATTGCTGAGGTTGCATTCCATTTATCAGCTGGCAGGCCATTTCGCAGGGGTGCTCATGTGGAGAAGGAGAGATTAGAGCGAGAACCTAAGGAGTTGATTCCTTCCATCAGAGCACCACCCACCTTAGAGCTAAAACCTCTTCCTAGTCATTTGAAATATGTTTTTTAGTTGAGCCCTCTGGTTAACCTGTCATTATCTCTACAAATCTAACACATACGCAGGAGGAGCAACTTTTACAGGTACTCAGGTAGAACAAGGAAGCAATTGGATGGTCTGTAGCTAATATCAAGGGGATATTAGGAAATTTCTGCACCCACCGCATTCACTTGGAGGAAAATTTCAAGCCAATGGTTCAACCTCAACGACACCTGAATCCTAACATGAAAGAAGTGGTGAAGAATGAGGTAATCAAGCTTCTGGATGCAGGTATTATCTATGCTATTTCAGATAGCGAATGGGTAAGTCCTACACAGGTAGTACCAAAGAAAGGGGGATTTACTGTAGTCCCCAATGATAAAGGTGAACTAGTTCCTCAGAGAACCATCACAGGGCATATGGTATGTATTGATTACAGGAAATTGAATGCTGCCACTAGGAAAGATCATTTTCCTCTTCCATTCATTGACCAAATGTTAGAGAGCCTTTCAGGGCACCAATATTATTGTTTCTTGGATGGATATTCTGGTTATTTTCAGATTCCTATTGCTCTAGAGGACCAGGAGAAGACCACGTTTACATGCCCCTATGAAACATATGCCTACCGACACATGCCCTTTGGATTGTGCAATGCGCCAGCTACCTTCCAGCGATGCATGACTGCTATATTTTCTGATTATCTGGAGAAGTGCATCGAGGTATTTATGGATGATTTCTCTGTGTTTGGACTAACGTTTGATTCATGTTTGGAGAATTTAGATCAAATTCTAGCTAGGTGCAGAGAGACACATCTAGTGCTGAACTGGGAGAAGTGCCACTTCATGGTGCAAGAGGGCATTGTGTTGGGTCACAAGATATCGAGCAAAGGCATTGAGGTACATAAAGCCAAAATTGAGGTCATTGAGAAGCTACCACCGCCAACCTCTGTAAAAGATGTTAGGAGTTTTCTGGGTCACGCAGGGTTCTATAGAAGATTCATAAAAGACTTTTCGAAGATATCTAAACCTCTGTGTGATTTGCTAATGAAGGATGCAAAGTTTGAGTTTACGCAGGTGTGCCTTGATGCATTCAACACGATAAAGGAAAAGTTGGTGACTGCCCCTGTTGTCATTGCTCCTGATTGGTCCTTACCCTTCGAGATCATGTGTGATGCAAGCAACTTTGTTGTGGGAGCAGTCCTTGGTCAAAGACACGAGAAGGTGCTGCGAGTTGTCTATTACGCCATCAAGACACTCAATGACGCTCAGAAAAACTATGCCACCGCAGAGAAGGAGTTGTTGGCCATTGTTTTTGCTTGTGACAAGTTCAGACCATACATCATCGGGAGCAAAGTCATCGTACATACTGATCATTCTGCTTTGAGGTATTTGTTCCAGAAAGCTGATGCTAAGCCCCGATTGATCAGATGGATACTACTCTTACAAGAGTTCGACATTGAGGTGAAGGACAAGCCATGGGTGCAGAACGGAGTTGCTGATCATTTATAACGGATGCAAGTTCCTGATAACGGTGTACCAATAAATGAATATTTTCCTCATGAGCTGGTGTATGCAATTGGTTTAAGGAGGATCCTTGGTATGCCGACATTGCAAATTACCTTGCTAAGCAGATTTTGTCACAAGAGATGTCCTATCTGCAGCGGAAGAAATTCTTTTCTACTGTTAAGCAATACCGGTGGGATGATCCTTTCCTATTCAAGGTGTGTGGAGATGGAATGATTCGTCGGTGTGTCCCAGAGACTGAGACACGTGACATCCATGTCCACTGTCATTCAAGAGAAGCTGGAGGACACTTCGGGCCAGCCAAGACAACAGCTAAAGTGTTGGAGGCAGGTTTCTTTTAGAAGACGCTACATAAAGGCTGCCATACATTTGTGTCCACACGTTATAGCTGTCAGCGCCAAGGTAACCTCTCACGTAAGCTTGAGATGCCCCTGAATTATATCTTGGAGGTTGAGCCATTTGATTTGTGGGGGATTGACTTCATGGGGCCATTTCCTTCTTCACATTCGAACCTCTACATTTTGGTTGCTGTAGATTACGTGACTAAATGGGCTGAAGTAGTGGCTGCGCCTACTAATGATGTAAAGGTTGTGCTGAGATTTTTGAAGAAAAACATTTTCACTAGGTTTGGTGTACCACGAGCAATCATAAGTGATGGAGGATCTCACTTTTGAAACAAGCAGTTTGAAGCTTTGTTGTAAAAGTACGGCGTAAGACATAAGGTATCCTTACCTTATCATCCACAGACCAATGGGCAAGCTGAGGTAACTAACAAGGAGATTAATTGGATTCTACAGAAATCTATTAGTTCATCCCGTAAGGATTGGTCTATGAAATTGGATGATGCTTTGTGGGCTTACCGAACAACTTATAAGACACCTTTGGGAATGTCTCCTTACAAGTTGGTTTTTTGAAAGGCGTGTCATCTTCAGGTAGAACTGGAACATAAATCTTTCTGGGCACTTAAAGTTCTGAACTGTGATCTAGAAGGCCGGTGAGGAAAGGAAACTGCAGCTTTGTGAACTGGATGAATTCAGAGAGGAGGCCTATGAAAATGCCAAGATCTACAAGGAGCGGACTAAGAGATGGCATGATAAATTGCTTATGAAAAGGGAGTTTCAGATTGGTGACCGAGTGCTAATGTTCAATTCAAGACTGAAACTATTTCCGGGAAAGCTGAAATCTCACTGGTCAGGTCCATTCACAGTTACAGTTGTTTCCCCTTATGGAGTCATTGGTGTGGTCAACGAAAAAGGGGAAGCATTCAAGGTAAATGGATCACAGCTGAAGTTGTACCAAGGGAGCGATGTTGATATGGTTCATTCAACACTTTGGCTCCGGGATCCTGATTCTTCAAACTAAAGCATCAAGGTCTAGCCAAAGACTGAAAAGATGGGCAGCTTGGTGGGTGGCAACCCACCGGTTTGTATCTCTTTTACACTTTCCTATTACTTGATATAATTTACTTTTAATCTCTTGAGAATTTTTACTATTTAACTGCAAGAACCCCGACTCCCCTATTTCAATAAATAACTCTGCCTGGTTCCACTTGGGTTCTTCGGGTTTTGCAGATTTAATCTTTCAGGTACTTCACTCTAATGCTAAACTGAACTCAAGTGTGGAGAAATATCATGGCAGTGTTCACCACAGATCAGGGAGTCCTTTAACACTCTTGCTATTTTATTTCTGCATTCCTTGTGTTTGTTTTATTTTTGTTTGATTATTTTTGGTAATGTTTCCTTTTTATTTTCAAAAATAAATGAGGTGTTTTAGATTAGTGGCATTTAATTTCATTTAATATAAAAAAAGAGAGTTTCAACGCGTCCGGCTAAACCCAGCCGGACGCAAATCCGGACTCACTTAACTAACCACGTCCGGATCCGGATGGCCATCCGGACGTGACTCAATTGCACCCCGGCGCCGCGATTTTCTTTTCTTCTTTCTTTCTTTTTTTTCCTTCTTCTTCCTCCCGATGACCTTGAACCCAGAAACCATCGCACCTTCCTCCATTACCGCCACTCACACCACCACCACAACCAAAAATCACCACCGCCCTGTTACTCCGAACCGCGCCGCCCAGACGCAAGAACACCGCCTCCACCTGCATCTCTTCTTCCCCAAATTCAATTTGGAAACCGATAAACGCACCAGGTTCCTCGTTTTTCAATTTCGTTGAAATTTATGTCATATTGCGGTAGATTTAGTAGTTTGAATGGATTATATGCTTAATTCGATGATTGGTGTTGAGTTTGTGAATCTGTTTGTGGATTTTGTGTGAAATCTGGATTTTCTGGTTGCATTTTTGAGATGTCGACGCCGCTCTGTTCGCGGCGAATTTTTTAGGGTTTATGACTGTGTCCGGATCTACGTCGGCTAAGTTGACCCGGACGTAGACCCAGACATGTACTAATTTTCAAATTTTTCCAAACTTGTTTTAGGTTTATGTTCTACTGTTTAATGCCATTGTTTGCTATGTTTGGCTGTTTCACTGCCTTGGTTATTGAAGATTAACTTTGTGCAAGAATGTGTTCAAATAGAACTTGCTACTCGATCGGTTTCGGGCATTTGTGTGTCTGTTGCTTCTCCTTTACTGCTTCATGTTGTTTAGGTTTCTTACTGCATTTGTTTATCGTTTAGATGGCTCGAACTAGAGGAGGAGGTGCTACACGCACGGGGTCTTCTTCGAGGAACCCACGCCCCGACGACCAGTTAGAGCCAGCTTCCACCCCACTCAGACTTGATGGCTTCATATCTGCTACCGCTCGGGCCTGGTATGAGCAGGGCAGGTCCTTCATCATCGAGCGACGCATCACCGCAGAGGCATCAGCTGCCACTGGTCTTACAGACATATTTGATGGTTTGGGCACTAGAAGCATCTTGCGCATGGGCGAGGGTGTCTTCTCTCCGGACCTGGTACGGGAATTCTACGCCAATGCTATGGCATCTGACACGACAAACAGCATCACATCCTACGTGCGCCAGTTCCCAGTGGAGGTAACCCCTGAGACCTTTGGTATTCTTTTACTCATTCCGGATAATGCGACGACACATTTAGATTTTACGGAGGATGAGCTTAGGCAGAGTAAGTCTAGGTGGTTACAAGCAGTCGGGAGTACTACTCGCCGACGGGGTGAGGAAAATAAGACCGTGCTCCCATATGCTATCCTCCCCTCCCTTCCCCAGAGGACCATTGCAGAGATCCTCAGTCATCAGATCCGGCCTCATGCCGGAAATGATGCTTCTGACGAGGACTGTGTTCTCCTCGATTATCTCCTGGCCGCCCCACGTCCACCATCTCAGCAGCTCTCACTCCCCTTCGTGATGTTCAGACAGCTGCACAAGGTGGTGACTTATCAGAAGACGAAGAAGAAGAAGATCACCCCCATCTTTCCCATCTTTATTCAGCATCTTCTTACCTCCACCCTCCCCGAGGAGATCTTCCCCGGTATTGAGATGAGGAAGGGGGAGACACCCATCTCCGTCGGGACCTTCAGGAGATGGGGCTTCATTTGTCTTGATGATGGCAGCTGGGTGAAGGGCAGCTCAGGCCTAGGATCCACCGGCACCTCTGCGAGCTCTAGCTCTACTCCGGCGCCTACTGCTACCATGGCGCCTCCTTTGCCTCCCGTGATGAGCATCCCACCAGAGATCAAGACCATGATGGACTCCATTCTCCAGCAGTAGCAGAGGATGGAGCAGTGGTTTGGGGGTATGGAGCAGGGGTTTGGGGATGTACAACAGCAGGTCGGGGATGTACAGCAGCGCCAGGTGCATATGGAGGGACACATAGATGACATCTGCCAGACTCAGGAGCACCTCCAGACAGAGCAGACTACTCTCTGAGACACCCAGGCTCTGATCACCCAGCGTATGGAGCGCAGTGATGCCTTTCAGAGAGAGGCCGCTCAGTTCATGGCAGAGGCATCTGCTCGGCAGAGCGAGGCAGCCCGGTTCATGGCCGACTCATCAGCTCAGCAGGCCCAGACTAGCCAGCTCCTGCAGATGCTCCTTGCCCAGATGGCCGGGCGCCCCACCACCACAGCCGCCTCAGTGACTACCATCACCTCTTTATTGCTTTCTTTTATTTTATTTGTTTTTCTGTATTTTTCTTTTTACTTACTTGGTTTACTTTTGTTTGTTATAACTAACGGTAAAACACGAGACTGACAGGTGAAAGGGTAATGGTTATATTTAGCAGTATTTTAATTCTGAAATGCTAAGTTCCTATTTCTCTGAGCAGTGCAGTGTTTTAAATGTTTAATTTACATGTCACCTCTACTGCGAAGCAAAACGGCTATAAGTACATGAAATGGTACCACACTACTTGCAAATGTCTGCTAAGCTTGACTTATGGGGAGTATTCTTTCTCTAATATTACCCATACGATTCTAATATTCCCTGTCGTTTGAGTTAATGCACTTTATTCTGTGGTCGTACATGCCAGTGGAAAAATTAGCAACTTTTACTCTACACAAAACGCATATTGTCTGTGACTTAGTGAGGCAGCTCTCGACCCCAGCAAAACTTCAAGTGTGAGGAAGAACATCTTCCTCAATCTATGACACCAGGGGAGTCTCAGTTCCAACTTTAACTTATTAATGTTCCGCTTTTGCTTGCGTTAAGGGTTAATTATTGCACATGCATCTATTATGAGTATCGCATGTTTTGAAAGTTCTTTTACTTGCATTTCTTTTATGACCAATGAGGACATTGCTCCTCTTAAGTGTGAGGAAGGAAAGACCTTTCCCTGAAAACATGCTAGTTGTTCCTTAATGCCACACTTGCTTTTTGCTGCTCTAATGCCTGTGCACACCAAGTGAAATTAAACCAAGTGAAAATCGTAGGAATCTTTTTGCTTGATGAGGTTTGTATAAATTGTTTGATTTAAAAATACTCTTTTTTCACTGAAATCTGGTAGATTGGCTAGTTGTGGAAACCAGATTATTTTAGCTTAGGATTTTGGAAATGAAGTGAATGTTTGGAATGAAAAGGATAAGGCAAGGTACCCCACTGATCAAAATTTTTTTCCTAACACTAGCAGGCCTCGTCTATCCGGTTATTAAGTCTTAAGGGTGCCTTAACACCTATCTACCTAAGGTCTCGGGATCTGGGATAGTTGGCCCAACACCATCTCAAGGATAGAGAGAAAAGTCTGGGTTACGGAATAACTCTGCAAGATCTCAAATATTAGTTTGTTTTATACATAATTCTTGAAGATGAATGCTTTCGCTTACAAAAGAGATAATTGCAGTTAAATTTATACTTTTGATCATGAGTGCGTGGTGTTGAAAGGTATTGCGGAATAAGGCATTACTTCACACCCCTGGTCATCCAAAGGTTAGAGGAATGAAAATTGGTGGAAAGTCCCAAGCTAAGTTAACTTGTTCTCTACAATCTAGTTTCTCTATGCTTTTACAAAATTGTTCTTCTTTCACTGTTTGTGAAAACCTACCTTTAAAGAGCAAGATTATTCTTTCACTTATCACTTTGTTTGATTTCACCCTACACTTGTTTAATCTTGAGATTATTTAACGATTTTAGAGATATTCTTATTCCTTATTTGCTTGAGGACAAGCAAAAGCTTAAGTGTGAGGAAGTTGATAAGTGTGAAACATATAGGCTTTTTAGGGCTTAATTCCCTTATAATCTGCAACAATTTAAGCAATGTTTCCCACTTACTCTGTGTTTTTCCTAAGATTGATGTTTTGATATGAATTGACGCATTTTATGTGATAAATGTAACGACCCCAAAACCACCCTAGGAGTTAGGGACGTTACACGCCGTGTATCTATTACCTAATAACGCAAGGCTCTAACATACGAAACCCAAAACCGAAGCAAAGTACACTTTTATTAACTAGAAACAGAGTACAAGGTCTATCTGACATTACATGCGAAAGCCCAACTTCATTACATAACAAAATCAAATTACAAAGGGCCTTAAGCCACAACTACAAATACAAAGCGAAAGACGAGCAGAAAGCAGAGCGGAGTCTTCAAAGGAAAATTAAACCTGCAAATCAGACGGAAATAGGGGTGAGCCAAACTACAGCTCAGCATGTGATAAACTTCATCAACTGAGCATGCTCAAAACGTATACTGAACATAATCGTATACTAATACATAAGCTTATCAAATCAGTCTGGAATTTGTAACAGAAATCAGATAGAGAATGAAGCTTTCTCAAATCAGAGGAGTGGCAGGTCAGAACTGAAATAGAAGTTTGTCAAATCAGAGTAGAGAAGCAGAAACTGAGCAAACTGAACAGAAGTCTTAAATCAGAACAAAGCAAACCACAAACTCAGAAGTTCATATCAGAAGCTCAATCAAAACAGAGGTGGGACACTAGACACCAGCTAACACATCATAAGGACTCACATAACGTCTTATGGATCCGAAGATCCCACAACAGAAGCCGTAGAGACAGCTATGGACCCGTCGGTCACTAAACATCCAAGGGACCCTGAGAGATAGAACAGAAGGGAACCCGAGGGATTAACAGAAGGAATTCCTGCGCAGCATGCTACGGGACAGCCAGACCCGACTATCCAAGGCTCAGAAGCTAAACATCTAGGTCCCAAAACAGAAACTTTACAAAACGACGCAGAAGCCTTTAACAGAACAGAACGGAGAGCCAAAGCACATCAAACGGATCATGAGCCCTTATCAAAACAAAAGTCATACACTGACTAGCAAACACGAATAGCAAACAGATGCGTAGAAGCTCAAACACTCTTTTAGAGCAAATCAGAGTTCCAAGGCTTGTGGAGGAATTTAAAACTAAAGTACACATATCCACGTGCTAAAACATATCAGAACAGATAGTACTTGAAAGGAGGAATCCAACGCCGCAAACGGCACTCAAAACGGAGCTCAGACGAAGACGTTATGCTAAAACAAAGGCCGGTCCGAACATACGTCCGACCTTGCATGTTCGGACCTAAACCGAGAGTCTGAAAATCTGCCGGCGTATGATGTCCGAACTTCAATGTTCGGACACATGTTCGGACACTGCGAAAACTGCAAAATCACTTGCGTAAATCAGCCAGAACCAAGCCACAATTCCCCAACAAAACATACATAATTTATTATAGCAAATTAGCCAATCAAAAACACATTTCCACGGGGTTTTAATGCATCAAACGCACATCAAAATCAACCAAAACCATCACCACCGGAGAATCAAGCAATCGTATACATAAAACTAAAAAAGAACAGAAATCCCCCGTGGTTGAACACACCCACCCGAATCCATTCACCACCTACCTCTCATCCGACGCTAAGCCATCTCTGTAGACTCTACAATCTGCTCCACTCGAATTACATCCTGAAATCACAAATGCTCGCACAAATCAAGAGGACCAACACCGAAGGAAGAAGCAAGGAACTTGACCGACGAACAGCAACACACACATGGACTCTATGCATTGGAATCATCAATGCAGAAGCTAGACATCAGACTAATTAATTTGCAAGATTGGGGAATTGTGAAGAAGAGAGCAAGGGAGGGGAAGTTTCTGCAGAACGAGAGTTGAGAGGAGGAGGAAGAAAACTGTCGAGAGGGATGATCGAGAAATAAAAATGAGAGAGAGTAAAAATAAGAGTTAGGATATCTAAAAAGAATTTAGTTTTCTAACTCTCCAACTCCTTAATTAGTAACAAGACCAAAAGGACAAGATTAACCCTCCTTCCTTCTAACTTAGGAATTATATTGTTGATGACATAATCCCACTAAAATAAGATTAGAAAGTTATAAAGCTCCCTTGCGAATTTGAAACAAGATGAAATAAAATAGAAAAAAAAACTGGGGCATAACAATAAATATAGGAAAAACCCACGGAAATGAAGATTTTACATCATAAGGATTGCAACGCAACAAACGGGGAACAAATCCGGAAAAAGAGGCAAACTTGGCCACGTCCGGCCAAACTCATCCGGACGCAAATCCGGACACGCATCAAAAGACACGTCCGGATCCGGACACAAGCCGGACGTGACCCATATTCCAGATCCAAAAGTTCTGTGTATTGTCCGGATCCGGACAAAGATCCGGACACAACCGGAGTTTCGGATCCAAAACCGTTGTCTCACGTCCGGATCCGGACGTCACACAGAAACGAAAAATAAAAATGCATCACGCTGATAATCAGGCTTTCGGCGCAATTATCAGCCGAGCGGCGGTTTAGCCCATACCTCAACATTAATTAACACGCACCCATGCTCAATCAATGCTCAATCAATTACCCACTCACCACACTCGCCAAACTCACCACTAACCTGTGTTTATTTCTAAGCTTATTTACACCCTACTCCTGCGTCCATTTCAAATGGTACCAGACGCTCCAGTCTAAACATTACACTCTCCTCCTCTCCCTCCATATTACCTGCTCATCCACGATAAACCCTTCATCTCCATTCACAAATCTTTCTCCTTAACTCTTCTCCCTCACTCACAGACAGAAACCTGCTCACGGTGCTTCATTTAGCCGTGTCCGGATTGACGTCCGGATCCGGACAGACCCTGAAGAACGCGTCCGGATCGGCGTCCGACCCCAGATAGCCGGACTTGACACAGACAAGAGTGGAAATTGCATAATCGGCTACAGCTTCTAAAATCAGTTTTTCTGCTAAATCCCTCTATCCTTATGCTGTTTATATTGAGCATTGTTATTATGTTTATGGCTGAGTAGTCACTTTTAATTTCGGTTTACTATGTATCTCTAGATTTATTATTTCTGAACCTTTGTGATTTTCTGCAGTACTTTAGAATAAAGTTCTTTTCCCTTATGAATTCCTAAACTTTTTAATCTGATCAATTATTGAGTTTATCAGTTTGTTAGCTTATAAGTGAGAACTGCGGCTATCAATTGACTACAGGGAAAGAACCAGTTAGTATAGAGATGGTAATTCCTCTAAACCACTAGCTGACCATTAATCTAGACTATGCTTAAAGCAATTAGTAAATAGTGGATTCATAACGAGAGTTAGGATTCGGTCTTTGCTAATTAGAATTCGTGGAGTCGAAGACCGAATACGAGTTATCCTTATTCTAGGGTTTTATTCAGAATTCTGTGGAAATCACTTAGGAGAAGAAACTGCAAATCTAGAGAGAAGTAGTAAACCAGAATTTCCTTTATCGAACAAAAATCAAATCAATTACTTACCTGTTATTTATTGTTTATTGAACTCTTTTACAACATTCACCATCACATATAAAAACCCCCAATTTCCTATTATTTTTATATCATTCTTGTTTTGTGTGTAAGTAGAAATTAAACTAGACACTGCCTCCTTTGGTTCGATACTCAGGGAATACCCCGAGATTTAAACTTGCTATAATCGACCGGTACACTTGCCATTGGGATTTTACCCAACAAACAACAAGAACAAGCTGAAGAACAGGAGAGAGGAGGGAGAATTCGTGGATGGCAAGAGGAAGTAGAAAGGTAATGATGGTAATGTAATAAAGTAAGTTAAAGTAAGTTTCTTTACTTACTCCTTTACGTAAGAAGCCAGACAATTTGGATTTTATGAGCTGAGTCATCCTGAATTAGGCGGCCAAGCTGAAGATATTTAGGAGGGGTAATTAGGTAATTAACCAAGGAAATCAAGATTAAGCCTAATATGGGTACTATTCATAATTAGTGCCCAAATTTCTGATTGTTTTTGCAAATTCTTTGTATTAGGCTTCCTAATGTGATTCTAAGTAGTACACATGATGATTAAGGTGTATACTAGGTCAATTAGCCACTCGAAACTCATTTCTAAGACAATTTCTCAAAAATGTGCTTTAAGGAGTTTTAAAGCACAATTTGAGTTTTAACTTGTTTTTGAGCTTTTTTTTCTTTGTTAATTGTTTTAACATGTTATTTAGCATGTTAAAAATATCTAGGGATGCATTTTGGGCCCTAATCAAGGTTTCACAAAGTCTTGGGCAAGTATTTGAACAAATTGTCATTATGGTGTATTTTTATGTTTTCTATGGTTTAACTTGTTTACCAATGTTTCTAAGGCATGTTTTAGCCTTATTATTTCATAATTTAATATTTAATTACCATACATAGGTTTGAGGTATTTCAATCTACCCCTCTTATAAGAACTTTGTCCCCATAGTTCCCATGCATCATATATCATTAGAATACACAGATTACTTCATACCATAGATCATATAGATCATGTTTATATATATAACCTTCAGACTCATAAGGTCTATCATGTATTTAAACTCTCAGACTCCTAAGGTCCGCCATTGTGTATAATACATACACAATATTGTTCGCAATACCAAGCAAACACTATGTGATTGTTTGTTTACTACTTCAAAAGAAATTATTCATTTTACCAATACATCTCCAATCTAACTTATGCTAGGACTAAAGATCCTTTTCTATTCTTAGTGTGATTAATTGTGACCACTTACGGGGAGCTTCAGGAACCATCCTACCCTGATGTGATCAGTATCAGTGTTGGACTATCCTTCCACCCCAATTTGTGTTCGGTTCCGGAAATCAAGTTCCACCTCCCATGTCAATTTCAAACAATCTAGTAATTTAACAAGTTACAATTTTCTATCTTTCGTATTTCTAGTCATAATCATATGAAACTAACACACCTATATGTGAGCCTCGATTTTAAACCCTATCCCATGTCGATTAAAGTGATTAGAATCTAATCGGGTTTTAGGTCCACTTATAACCTAAGATCAATAACTATATCATATAACAATAATTATTAAAACCTAAGCTAGCTCACTGGAACCTATTATGAGTCGCCGCCTAATTTTAACCTAGATCAAATTAGGAAAGGAGAGTTCGGGTTCGGGGGCATGATATTCGACTTAATTAGGGTTCAATTACTTTCATTAACCATATAAGTCGTTTTTCCTCTACTTAGTTTAATTACGGCTTATTACGAGTCGTTTTAACCTAAGTGCGCTAGCTTCTATATTTTTAGCATTTTTTGACTGAAAATAAAAGTGAAAGTTGAAATTACCTAAACTAGGGTTTCAGAGGCAGAATTAGGTCAAATTATGTTTCCGTCCGTGACTACGGACCTAATGTCCGTACCCACGGACCCTATTTAATCTCTGTGGAAATAAAAGTCGAATTAAACAGAAAACAAAAATTTGAAAAGTCCGGGGCCACGGACAGGATGTCCGTGGGCTCGGACATTGTTTAGAGAAAACCTAAAATTTAAAAAATTTAAAATCCTGCCGCCGTCCATGGGTGTCTGTGGCCACAGATAACCCGTCCATGGTCCTGGACCACAGGTCCGAGGTCCCGGACCACCCACGGACAGGGGTTTTCTGGTGGTTCCCGACGGTGTTTTTGGCTAAACAATTATGTACGTGTAGCCTGAAAGGTATACAATACGTTAGTAATTGAAAGATTGCAGTTTGAAATCGAATTATGGTCGAAACTTGACAAACAAGTAATCAGGCAGAAGCAAAAGCAATTAGCAATATAGATGCCGAAAAGGGTTGGTTTGAGCCCAAAATTTAACAGAGAGTTAATAAGGTTGTGGGGAGTTAGAAAAGTAGAATTATAACCTGTTTTACCTTCGAATTCAAGATGATTCTTCACGTTGAGATTCTTCGGAGGCTCCGATGATGCCGGTTCCGGATTGAGTTTGACCCAAGCTTCTGGTTGTTGATTGTTGATGGTGTTCTTCATGGTTTGGAGGTAGTTTGGTTGATGTTTGATGATTGTTGATGTGTTGGGAGTTGAAAAGTGTGTTTAGGTGGTGATTTCAGAGAATTTTTGATGTGATTTTGGTGCTTGGATGTGTAAAAACGTGGGGGACTTGTGACGGCTAGGTTTTCTGGTTGCTTAGGGTTCTTGGGGTTCTGATTTGATCATGGGATAAGGTTCCTTATATAGGCTTCCTTAAAGATAGAAAAATCCGGTAAAAACCGAGATTTACCGACGTTTTAGCTCAAGGGCTTCCAAACAGAATTTGATTATGAAATTTTATACATGGGTAAAGGATGATATTTCTGATTTTTCTAAAGTGGAATCGAATTTTTTGGATATTGGAATATTTTTAAATTCAATTTCTCGTCAGATTCAGTCAGAAATTACTAGAAAATTATTAGAAATTCGAAAAATCAAAATTCCAACGCCATTACGCTTCAAATTCCATCCTCTATCATGGGTTAAAATTTCAAATCATTTTGAGTTGATTTGATCCTTATTTGGAGGAGAGAGAAAGCCTATAGGGGGCTTATGAGCCTTGAAAAATTACGAAAATACCCCTGGAGATGACTAAGCTGTCCCTAGTACTCTGAGATGTGCCGATCGAACTCGGAACCCTCGCTACTAGCTTATTAGTAGAGACTCTCTTCCGGGGGGTTGAAATTTTGGGTATAACAGATTGCCCCCCGTCAACTAGACTTTGTAATGGAAATGAAAAGGCTAGTTGATGCTTGAGTTATATCCCAAAATTTTAGATCTCAAAAGACTCCACATGCAACTGAAATCCGATAAGTTGAGTCGGTTGTTCTAAGGCGCTGACTACCTATGAGTAAAGTGGAAGAATGTCAAGCGATTCTAAGGCGTCGACCACCTAAAGGAAAGAATGAAGTAATGTCGGACTATTCTAAGGTGTCGACTACCTATACGGATGATATGATGTCAGGCTATTCTAAGTCGTTGACTACCTATAATCAATGAGATGATGTCAAGCTATTCTAAGGTGTTGAATACCATAATGAATGAAAATATGTCAAGCTATTCTAAGGCGTTGGCTACCTATAATCAATGAAAAGATGTCAAGCTATTCTAAGGCGTTGACTACCTAAAGGTGATTGAAAATTAGTGTGGGGTCGAGTTCTTCCACTCGAGTGAGTTCGTCTACTTGGATGAGTTCTTCTACTCGGGTGAGTTCTTCTACTCGGGTGAGTTCTTCTACTCGGGTGAGTTCTTCTACTCTGGTGAGTTCTTCTACTCGGGTGAGTTCTTCTACTCCGGTGAGTTATTCTACTCCGGTGAGTTCCTCTACTCGAATGAGTTCTTCTACTCGGGTGAGTTCTTCTACTCGGGTGAGTTCTTCTACTCTGGTGAGTTCTTCTACTCGGTGAGTTCTTCTACTCGGGTGAGTTCTTCTACTCTGGTGAGTTCTTCTACTCGGGTGAGTTCTTCTACTCAGGTGAGTTCTTCTACTCGGGTGAGTTCTTCTACTCGGGTGAGTTCTTCTACTGGGGTGAGTTCTTCTACTCGGGTGAGTTCTTCTACTCGGGTGAGTTCTTCTACTCGGGTGAGTTCTTCTACTCTATTGCTAGAAGGTGCAAGACTGTTGAAGTGATGGGCTTATGCAAATGATGAAAACTGATTACTGGAGTGCCAAACATGGCAATGATGATAAGATATATGCAATCAAAATATATGAAAGATGCTCGTTCAATGCAAGAAACAGTTGGAAAAGGTGTCAAACATGGCAATGTTGAGGTGTTATGCAAAAGTTGTAAAATGCAACTAAAGTGTTTGTTGGAAATATGCCAAACATGGCGATGATGCAGATTTGTCCAAAGCAAGAAATTTTTAGAAATATGCCAAACATGGCGATGATGCAGATTTGTCCAGCAAGAAATTGCTGGAAAACATGCCAAACATGGCTATGAAAAAGATTTGTCCAATGCAAGAAATTGCTAGGAATATGCCAAACATGGCAATAATGAAGATTTGTCCAAAGCAATAAATTGCTTGGAATATGCCAAACATGGCGATGATGTAGTTTTGTGAATCCGAGGTGTTTGAAGGAAAATTGTGTAGGACAAGAAACTGTTGAAAAAGGTGTCAAACGTGGCAATGTTTAAAGGAAAATTTGTCTACTGAAAAGGGAAGTGAAATTATCATTTCCTGACTAAAAATTTCAGACTTGCACTTTGTTTCTTGGAAGATGAACGTGCCGCTGGTGGGAGTATATGTTTTTTTGTTTTTGGGGCTTTTCTAGTGGTGGTAGGGCTTATGACGAGCCATGGAATTTATGTGGAGACAAAGGCTTATGTGGGCCTGTGTGGTATTATGTGGAGGTAAGGGCCTATGTGGGCCCGTGTGGTGGAGATGGTATTAGTGGTGTTTAAGCTTTAGGTTCCAACTGGTATTGTCATAGCAATTGTTAAAACCAACAATTGCCCCCAGTATTTTTCCTTAGGACAATCTGAGCTAGAGTTCATGGCAATCGATAATTCCGATCGATTGCCCCCTGAGAAGGGAAGAAAATGGCGCCGGACCAAAGCAGGAAACATAGAGCATCCGGCCACTCTGGCCGGATGAGATTAGAGGCTTATAGAGCATCCGGCCGCCTTAGCCGGATGAAAATGGGACTTAGGCAAAGCAAAGCATCACACGACCGGCCGCTTGTGGTCAGTCAAAGATACTAAAGAAGGGGTAGAACTGTACTTAAACATGTAAATTATAGGCTGACACCAAAAAGACCAGGCCCAAAGAAACTATAAATAAGGGTGTACCCCCATGAAATAAAACATGCGATATTTGGCAATCAAACTCACATTTGACTCTAATAGAAGCTCTCTTTCCCCCTCTCTACTCTCGCCAAGATTCTGAGTCCGAAACCAGGTAATGTAGGATAGAAAGTCAGATCAGGCCATTTTAGGATAGATACACTGTTACATTGGAATCAAGTCGGATCTTGTCAGGATAGGTACACTGTTTCATTTGGCGCCGTCTGTGGGAAACGAACAGCAAGAAGCAACCACGAGACCACTTGGAAACAGGGAAGTAATCTGCGACGATTTGTAGCAAAAAATCTGAAATAATCAATGACGTTTTTTGCAGGATTGGAACACGAAAGATGGCTCCAAGATCAAAGAAAACACTAAAAAACGCTGCTGAAGATAACAACCGCTCCGAGGAAGGAATGAGTTCGGAGATACCAGAGGCCATCTCCAAAAAAGATCTTGAGGACATGCTAAAGGGGCTAGTCAGGTCCATTGACGAAAAAATCGTAGAGGGAAATGAGACTTTGCAGCAGGAATTGATGCAAAGGGACGAAGAATATCAAAGGAAATGGGAAAAGGCAATTGAACAATTGAAAAACAGAGATTCCAGAGGCAGCAATGGGGAGGAAAGTAAGGATAGAAAGCGCAATTCAATTGTTGACGAAGGAGAGATGGAAGAAGATGATCAGATAGATATGAGCTTGTACCCCTTCTCAGAGCGGATAAGGAAGGCAAAACTCCCGCCGCACTTTGTCGCCCCAGCAATTGAGAAATATGACGGGACTGGAGATCCTGCTCAGCATATCAAAAAGTTCATGTTCGCCATGAACACTCAGGGGATTAGCTCCCTCGCCCTCTGCAATCTGTTCCCCGGAACGCTTTCAAAGAGAGCATTGGGATGGATCTCCACGAGACCGCCACAGTCCATCACGAGCTTCAAGCAACTGACCGAAGATTTCCAGCAATACTTTGCTGCGAGTAAGAGGGTTAAAAAGAAACAATAGAGTTGATGGACATTAAGCAGAAAAGGGGAAACCGTGAAGGAGTACAGCGAGCGCTTCCATAAGAAGGTCGCGGAGATCGATGATGTTGATGAAAAGATCTTGATTAAGGCCTTTGGAAACGGCCTAGCTCAGCCTCGACTAGCTGGAAAAATCGCAACGAAGGCGCCGAAAACTCATGGAGAGTTAGCTGAAATGATCCATGATTTTTTGAAGTCTGAGATAGCAGAAAACAAGGCCAAGGACCTAGCGGACAGCTTCAAAGCCGTAGGGGTGCCGGAAAAGAAAGAGGGACATGGAGGAAACGCCGGAAGGGGAGGGTCAAGGTACAAGCCATATTATGGCAAATCCACCGCCGGATCTTCCTCTCAGGGGGCACAACATCAGGGAGCGAGAACCATTGTCTACATTGATCCGGGGAAGTATGCTGCTGCAGTGAGGGAGGGATACCTTCCCCAGCCTAGGAGGCCGCCACAGGGGGAAATTCCGGTTGCATTCTGTGAGTATCACGGGAATCGCAGCCACCGAACCGTGAACTGTGCTACCTTGGCCAAAGAGCTCCGAGTCATTGAGGAGAATAAGAAAAAAGGAAAGCAGGTAGCTGGAGCACAAAGGCAATACAGCGGCCAACAAGGTGGTACCCAGAATGCACACCGAGGGCGACATGAGGAAGAGGTTCACCCCAGGCTTGACCCCGGCAAATCAGTGGGGATGATAACAGGTTTGTGAAAAAGGAGAGTAAAAGTTTTTCTTCCTTTTATTCAGGACAAAAATCTGGAATTACAATTTGCAGTCTGCTTTAAGATGAAATTTTGTATCACTTAGATTGTCAAAGATCATGTTGCCGAAAGGAGAAATAAAATTTCCATTCTTTTCACATTCTTTACTGTAAACAACTTCTTTTCCCAAAAAAGAAAGCTAACAAAACTTCCTCTAAGAAAACTCACAGGACTTTTTTCAGAGGTAGGACCACTAACCCCTAATGAAAGGAAAAGGCATATTCATCAAGTACATCAGGAACTCCCGGAGAGGAAAATCGCCAAAAAAGAAAGCTTTCCCCCAATTTTCTTCTCCGATGAAGATGAAGATGGAGTCCTATACCCACACAACGATCCACTTGTCATTCGTGCACAAGTAAATGATCGGATGATGGAGGGAATTTTAATCGATAGTGGGGCCGGAGCAAATGTCATATCAGCCGAAGCAGTTAAGAGGTTAGAGGTGCCTGAAGAGCGGATCAAGCCCTACTCGGCGGTTCTAGGAGGATTTGTAGGAGGTGTCTCTACCACGTCTTCCGGCAGTATAGATTTCACAATGACCTTGGGGCAGGGAGACGAAAGAAGAACAGAAAGGCTCACGGCTTTTATTGTGCCAGGTCTTTCTGGATATAACATGTACCTTGGAAGGCCAGGGATCAATGCTTTCAAAGCCATCCACAGCACTCATCACTTAAAATGAAATACTTAACCTCAAGCGGAAAAGTGGTTACGATAAGAGGAAGCCAGAAGATGGCCCGAATGTGTGAAGTCCGCATCATGGACAGCCTTCCTAGTGAGGAAGTGGTCAAGACTGTGGGTTCGGACAAGGAATTCAGGGGAAAGTTACCCTCTTCCCCAGGCCGGATGCAGAGGAAGAATGTCGAACAGCCCAAGATCCCCCCAGAGAGGTACATTTAAAATCTGACCCTTCTAAATTTTTTAAAATAGGAACTGCGTTTGACAGTGGAGAGCAAACTCACTTAATGAGGTTCCTGGAAAAAAGAAGGGTGACATTCGCTTGGAGCACGGACGAGATGCCTGGCATAGACCCAAACGTTATCCGGCATGAGCTCAGGGTAGACCCTAAACATCCGGCGGTCAGGCAAAGGAAAAGGGTAATAGGGAAGAAAGAGATTTAGCCGCACGAACCGAGGTTCAAAAACTCCTCAAAGCCGGATTCATCAGGGAGGTTGCGTATCCACGTTGGTTGGCTAATGTTGTTATGGTGAAAAAAGCAAATGGAAAATGGAGAATGTGCGTGGATTTCACAGATTTAAATAAGGCATGTCCTAAGGATTTTTATCCCCTGCCATCAATAGATAGATTAGTAGTCTCAACTGCCCAGAGTTCTGTGTTAAGTTTTCTGGATGCTTTCTCCGGCTATAATCAAATAAAAATGAAAGAGGATGATTCGGAAAAGACTTCCTTCATTACTTCAGCCGGAACGTTCGGTTATAGAGTAATGCCTTTCAGCCTAAAGAATGCAGGGGCTACTTTTCAACGAATGATTGACAAAGTGTTTTGTCAGCAAATCGCTCGAAATGTGGAAGCTTACGTTGATGATATAGTTGTTAAAAGTCCGTCAAAGGAACAACACATGAAGGATTTAGAGGAAACGTTCGACACTCTGGATAGATACCAAATCAAGCTGAATCCAGAAAAATGTGTGTTTGGTGTAACCAAGGGGAAGTTTCTTGGCTTTATCGTTGGACAGCGGGGTATTGAGGTCGATCCGGAAAAAAGTCAGGCAATCCTCAACCTCTCCCCACCAAGAAATATAAAAGATGTCCAAGCCTTGAATGGGAGACTCACGGCGTTAAGCAGATTTTGCTCCAAGCTACAGGAAAAATCAATCCCATTCTTCAATATCCTGAGAAAGAACAGCAAGTTCCAATGGGGACAAGAGTGTATAGACGCATTCGAGAGGATCAAAGAAATGCTTCGGGACTTGCCTAAGTTGGGTGTACCCGCCCCAGGCCAGGATCTCTACCTTTACTTATCCGCGACAGATTGGGCAGTCGCAGCTGTCCTGATTATGGAAGAAAAAAGGGAGATACCAGTCTATTACACTGGCAAAATTTTGAGTCCAACAGAAGGGCGATATACAAATATAGAGAAAATCCTGTTTGCATTAGTAGTGGCATCAAGGAAGTTGCGGCCCTACTTTCAGTCGCATCGAATCTTTGTCAGAACCAACTGGCCACTCAAACAAATAGCTAACAATCCAAACGCCTCCGGCCGGATGGTGAGCTGGACAGTGGAGCTAACGCAGTATGAAATCCACTTCTTACCCAGAACAGCGATTAAGGCACAGGCCTTGGCGGACTTCATAACAGAGACAAACTTTGCAAAAGAAGAGAAACAACTCCAAAACTCATACACCATCCTGGTTGACGGAGCCCGATGCAAAAGTGGGGCAGGAGCCGGAATAGTAGTGCAAACACCGGACGGACAAAGTCTAAATTACGCCTTCCGGCTAGATTTCGATGTTACCAACAATGAAGCTGAATACGAAGCCCTCATTTGGGGTTTGGAGGTGGCTACCGCCCTAGGGGGCAACAGGTTCCATAGGAAGATACTTTCCTTGTTTTTTCCTTCCTATAAAATCATATTGAAAACAAACCTCATAAAATTTAAAAACTCTCGCAGAATTAGAAGTATACTCAGATTCCATGTTGGTAACAAGACAAAGCGACAACATCTATGAAGTCAAGGAAGAAAAGCTATGGAGGTACTTGCTCAAAGTCCAGGAACTAAAAGCGAACTTCCAAAGATGTGAACTGAAGCATCTCCCTCGTGAAGAAAATGTTGAAGCTGATGCCTTGGCAAAGTTGGCAAGTATGGCCGAAAAAGTACCCAATGAGGTATGGTTGGAGGTTAAGGCTACATCAAGCGTAGACGGAGCTCAAGTGTTTTCCCTGGAACCAAATGATAAAGCAGAGTCTTGGATGACCCCAATCATGGATTACATCCGGCAGGGAAAGTTGCCGGAGGAAGAAAAGGAAGCCAGGACGGTAAAAAGGCGGGCTGCATCATTTTTTATTGAAAATAACCAGCTCTACAAGCGATCTTTTGCAAGGCCAGCGTTAAAGTGTGTTACCACAGCCGAAGGGGTAGAGTTAATAAAAGAGTGCATGATGGGATCTGTGGAAATCACCAGGGAGAAAGAACCACAACCCACAAAATCTTGAGACTTGGATACTTTTGGCCAAAAATGATGGAGCATTGCAAAGAGTATATACAAAAATGCCGCAAGTGTCAAGAGCATGGAAACAAAATACACACCCCTCCGGCAGAGCAAAAATCCATTCTCTGCCCAATTCCCTTTGCTATGTGGGGGTTGGACATTGTGGGGCCATTTCCGGAGGCTTCGCCAGGGAGGTTCAAATTCATGTACGTTGCCATCGACTACTTCACAAAGTGGGTCGAGGCAATGCCCACTATCTCCATCACAGCTAGGAAATCACAAGAATTCATCTGGAAATATGTGGTGTGCAGGTTTGGCATACCAAAGGCAATAATAACTGATAATGGAACACAGTTCAATTGTGAAAGCTTCTGGGAATTCTGTGAAGAATGGAAGATCGACTTAAGATTTGCATCAGTGGCTCACCCTCAGGCAAATGGGCAGGTCGAGAATGTGAATGGGCAGATAGTAAAGGCAATAAAGAAGAAACTTGATGAGAAAAAAGGAAAGTGGGCAGAATTGTTACCCCAGGTCCTTTGGTCATACAGAACGACGGAAAGGGGGCCGACAGGAGAGACGCCCTACAGACTGACTTATGGATTGGAAGCCGTCATGCCGGCGGAAATTGTGGTGCCATCCATAAGATGGGAATCATATGATGAAGAAGTCAACAATCTGGGAGTACAGAACCACCTGGACCTTCTCGAAGAGACTAGGACGGCCGCCGCAGTAAGAATGGCAAAAGATAAGTCCAGGGTAGAGCGATATTTCAACCAGAGGATAAAGGAACGGAGTTTCACCCCAGGAGAATTAGTTCTACGAGAAGTTAAGCAGCCTAAGAAGCTGGAACCTCAATGGGAAGGACCATACATCGTACACCAGAAGACGGGACGAGCTTCATACCGCTTGAAAAATGGAGAAGGGTACGAATTGCCACATTCTTGGCATGGGGAATGTCTGAAAAAGTTCTATGTATAACATTTGAAATTCTTCAATAAAACGTATTATTTTGGGAAAATAAAAGAAAAAAGTAAGCACCGCCAACGAGCCGCAGGCTATCATGCCTTGAAAGTAAGCACCGGCCAACGAGCCGCAGGCTATCATGCCTTGAAAGTAAGCACCGGCCAACGAGCCGCAGGCTATCATGCCTTGAAAGTAAGCACCGGCCAACGAGCCGCAGGCTATCATGCCTTAAAAAGCACCGGCCAATGAGCCGCAGGCTATCATGCCTTGAAAGTAAGCACCGGCCAACGAGCCGCAGGCTATCATGCCTTGAAAGTAAGCACCGGCCAACGAGCCGCAGGCTATCATGCCTTGAAAGTAAGCACCGGCCAACGAGCCGCAGGCTATCATGCCTTGAAAGTAAGCACCGGCCAACGAGCCGCAGGCTATCATGCCTTGAAAGTAAGCACCGGCCAACGAGCCGCAGGCTATCATGCCTTGAAAGTAAGCACCGGCCAACGAGCCGCAGGCTATCATGCCTTGAAAGAAAGCACTGGCCAACGAGCCGCAGGCTAGTATGCCTTGAAAGAAACATCCGGCCAGTTAGCCTCAGGCTATCTTGCTTTAAAATTAGGTGTCGGCAAACAGGCCGCAAGTTCCTATACTCCATATCCTAGAAAATCCGGCTAAAACGAGGAGTCCAGCCGGAACAAAAGGTCCAAAACCGAAAATCCCTTGTGTGATAAAGAAATGAATTCTACACTGGCATAATTCGCATAAACATAACCATACGTGCAATAAAAATTGGCTCAAAAGAGTTATTCTGGCGGACAAGTAATTGAAGATGGAGAAAGATATAAGCTTATATTCCTCCCAAAAGTGTGGGGTAAAAACAGTTACAAAATATGGTCATTCGGCAAAACACAAAAAATACAAGCCGAAACCGAGACTCCCCTAAAAAAAAAAGAAAGACATCTATTCTACTTTTTCTACAACTTCTTTTTCAGCAGTCAACAGCCTCTCGCCGCTTCCAGCTACGCTCTCAAAAGACTTGGACTTCCTGGAAAGACGTTGCACTCCTCCGGCGGATGGCAAGATATTGCTTCCAGCTGGAAGGAATGAGGCCTCGCCGGTGCCAAAACATGTCTCTCCAGGACTGCGGCAGAACCTTTCGAGCTCCACGAAGAAATTGGACTTCTGGGCAACAGCCTTAAATTCCAGCTTGTTGTACAGATCATTATCTAGTAACTCTCCTTTCTCAAGAGAGTGATCCGAAACAATCTACTGGCAAATATCAACTATCCGGCGGCACTGGGAGGCAAAGGACTCCTTTAGATGAGCATTAATGGTGCCTTGCTTCTGTATCTCCTCCTGAGATTGCCGAGAAAACAACTTAAGCCTGGCCACCTGAGATTCAAGAGTCAGGACTTGGGCTCGGTACTTGTCGTGCTCGCAATTGGCAGAAGAAAGCTCCTCCTTTGCACGGGCTATCCGTCCACTCAACTAGGTGATGTGCTTCAGTAAGTTGGCAGCACTCATGCCTAGCCGGAACAAAAAGAGTAAGAAGAAGAAAGGACCAAAAACAAAATAGGAAAACGTTGAAGGCCTGAAAGTTTACCGTGACCTAATGGCTTAGTACTCTCGGCTTGAGAGCGAGACTTAGCTTCCTCCAGCTCTCTCACTTTCTCCTCCAGCCTCGCCCTCTCTTCTATCAGGGCGGCTTTATCCGCAGCAAGGGTTTTCTTCTCTTCTTCCAAAAGAGAATAATCCCGGAGCAGAGACTGCTTCTCTTGATCAAAGGAAGACCTTGACTGCTCTTCCAGCAGCCTTTTCTTCCAGCAGACAGTCAAGTTCTTGCGTAAGTTTCTCTTTCACGAGAGCTTCATTCTCTCGTTCAAGAGCTTGCTTCTCCAGCCCAAGCGCTTCAGCCTCCTGCTTAAAAGAGTTCCCCTCCTGATAGAAAAAGGCCTTCTCAGCCTGAAGTTTATTTACCTCACCCTGAAGATTTTTCACTTCGTTCCGATGCATGGAGCGTACCTGATCCAGCATAATGACCAGGTCAAAGAAGAGCCAAATTAGCTTATCCTTATGGGGAAACGAGAGATGATTCCATACCTCTATCAATGTATTATCAGCCTCCTTGATCCGGCTCCTTAGAGAAAAGTTCTCTTCTCGGAGTTTCTTCAGCTGCAGCTCGTACTCGTCACGCTGGCGTTCGCATTCTCGCCGGGACAACTGCAGGTCCTTGTTTATTGCCTCAGTCCTCTCCTTTGCCTTACAATCGATCTCATATTCAACCTGGTCAATATAGGCGTCATGAGAAGAGCGGGACAGCTTCAGTTCCTCTTCAACATTGTTGGCCCGGCTTTCCTCATAGCGAAGCCTGGATCGAAGGTTACCAAAGTGAACCTCAGCACTTTGGGCCATGGACATCACCTAAAAAAAAAAGCAGCAATGCAATGCACAAAGTCAGGGGAAAGCCAAAAATGAAACAAAAAAGAGACATGAAAGTAACATGCATCCTAACCTGAAAGATTCCCCCCCATCATGTCGAACACTTCGTTTGCTGGGAGGGAATGCCGCATGATAGCATCCGCCCCCCCATCTCTCCGATCCGTAGCCTTTTCTTGGTGGCAGTAAAGGTTGCTGGAGGAGCAAAAATCCCGTCTGGATGACCGGATCTCTTGATTGCCTCCTTCCAGACAGAGGAATACTTGGCGGCATCACAGGTTATCAAAGGAAGAGGGAGCCCGCAGTGGTAGAACCACCCTTCCTTTTGGGAGGGACCGGTGTAGGACTCCTGAGCAGGAGGAGGAGGGGAAGAGGAGGAGGAAGCTATGTAGCCTTCTCTCTACTCACCCTGGGACTCAGGACCCTCCGGCAAAGAGGAGGCCGCATAATCCTCTCTTTGCTTACTTCGGAGCTCAGGGTCCTCCGGCACCTGCCGATACTCCATTGCTCTATCCCTTGCCGCAGCAACGTCAATAGAGAATGATCCTGAAGCTTCAGGATCACCAGAGGTTTGTGGCTCTACGGCCTTCGGCTTCGATGCTGTTTTCTTTTTTGATCTTTTCTTGGCAGGAGCAGTGGCTGCCGCAATGATAAAAACAATTAGAACCAGAAGAATGAAGCTAAAAAAAAAAGAATGCCAAAAAAGAAGAAAACTTAAAAGACAGGAGAAGACGGCAAAGCAAACAAAACCTTCTCCAGCCGAAGGATCAGCACAGAGGTCTCCGGCCTCCAGGGTGTTTTCCTGAGCAGGATCTGAGGAAAAGTAACCCGTCAAATCAGGAAATAACTCACAAATAGGAGTCGGATGACCGGACTCCCGCCCCGGGCGAGAAACCAAGGTCAGAACCTGAACCAGGGTGAGGGGAAGCGGGACACGACGCCCAGACGTGGGGCTCACGTGCCATGTACCTGACAACCCGACGTCAGCACCTTCAGGAGATTCTAGCCTCTTCTTTTTTTTTCAAATGACCGGCCTGGTCACCCCCAACTTCTGGCCTGGAGCGCTTTGCCGGAGCAGCGCTCTCCAAAAGCTGCTCGGCCGCAGCAGTAGCCGCATCCAGCGTGTCATAGTAGTTAATTTTTTCGCCCTGATTCTTAAAGGTGACGAAGTTCCATATGGAAGGGACCGATCTTGTCCCCCTTCTGCAAAAAGTCTGAGACAACACATCCAAACAATAAGGAGACCGAAGGGAACGACAGAATTCATACTAAGAAATAAAGACACTTACTGTGATATGTCTTCAGAGAAGACAAGCGTTCTTTCATAAAAAATGCCTCGACAGTCGGCAGTTTCTTGTTTATCGCCCTCAGAACCTTCGAAATAGGGATTTCAGCCGGAGGAGTTTCGGGGCTGATCAACTGACCTCTTCCGACCTCAGCAGCGTATGGGACGCCCAAAATTCGGCCGGACGGAGGAACGATGACGAACCACCGCGACCCCCACTCGTGAGCCTTCTTATAGTCAAAAAGGGAGTACTCAGCCTTCGCTATGAGGGTTAGGCTATCAGGATCCTTCCTGACTGTGAAGAATCGGACGAAATCAGTACCCTCCGGCCGAATTTTGATATCCTCGCAAAGAGAGACAAAAGCCTGAAGGTGCGAAATGGCTTTCGGATGAAGGTGAGCGAGGGTGCAGCAGCGACGAAGGAGGAACCCTAGCACGAAAGGGTGTGGGGGAATAGTCAAACCGGACCGGAAGAAATCGGCGTAGACAACGTACCCGCAACCAAAATCGTCGTTAGGGTGAGAATCTGAGGATGGCAAAAAAATTTGTGTGCCAAGTGGGGCTTCGACACCCCTGAGACAATCGCAGAGGGTGGAGTAGTTGAGAGAAGAAGGAAAGGGTTGACGCCCAGATCGGAAGGGTCTTGCCGGCTTCAGGTACGAAGGGCGAAAGCCGTTTGGAGACTGAGAGCCCTGAATCGCTTCAATAGCGGGCGGAAATTTGGCAGCGAGCTTACTCTGTTTAGCAGAAGAGGAAGACATTGTCAAGCTTGGCGAAAATTGAAGGATGACGGCAATGAAAGACGGGCTAGCACACAACGACAGGAAGGCGAGGGAAGAAGAGCGGTCGAAGTAACGGGACAGTAGAGGAAAGAGGAAAGAGCTTGAAAAATTGGACTTTAAGGGAAGTTTTTTCCCGCTCAAATAAAAATATACATATATGTGCGAACAAAAGTGTCTTTTTTACAGGGGAAGAGAAAGGGCCGCACGCTTCCTAAAGACGCTTCCGATGTCTAGTCGAAAGAAAGGCCCTGCGTATTCTACACCGACAACGGGCGAAAAATTCAAAAAGCGGAATGCACCAGGCCACGAGCTACGCACATGGCCGATAAGAAGTTCCTTTTCTCCACGTATGAAGAAAATGAACTTGTGGGACTGAGATAAGGAGACAACAAAGCTCGGGTAAACCAAAGAAAGAGCCTCAGAATTGGCCGCAGGCAGTCGCAAAATTTTTTTTCACCAAAACACAAGGCACAGAAGTTCTATTTTCTTCACCGAAATTCAGAAAGATAGAACTTGTGGGACTGATGAGAAGGGAAGAAAATGGCGCCGGACCAAAGCAGGAAACATAGAGCATCCGGCCGCTCTGGCCGGATGAGATTAGAGGCTTATAGAGCATCCGGCCGCCTTAGCCGGATGAAAATGGGACTTAGGCAAAGCAAAGCATCACACGACCGGCCGCTTGTGGTCAGTCAAAGATACTAAAGAAGGGGTAGAACTGTACTTAAACATGTAAAATACAGGCTGGCACCAAAAAGACCAGGCCCAAAGAAACTATAAATAAGGGTGTACCCCCATGAAATAAGACATGTAATATTTGGCAATCAAACTCACATTCGACTCTAATAGAAGCTCTCTTTCCCCCTCTCCACTCTCGCCAAGATTCTGAGTCCGAAACCAGGTAATGTAGGATAGAAAGTCAGATCAGGCCATTTTAGGATAGATACACTGTTACATTGGAATCAAGTCGGATCTTGTCAGGATAGGTACACTGTTTCACCCCCAGTATTTTTCTTTTAAACGTGCAAACAAGTCTCATCCTCGCAGGGTCAAGGCTTATGCTTTGATGTGGTGCTTCCTAACCTACACTCGACGTGTTTGATGTTTGTACTTGTTTCCTGCTCACGGTCACAACTTCTAGACCATTGAATTTGATATGTGATGAATTTATGCATTCGATCTGTTACTTTCACATGATTGGATACACAACTACCAAGTAGGGAGTCTTTGAGGCTTATAACGTGGCCATGGGGTGTGATGGAAGACAACAGGACCATGGAGGGATGTTAGAGGTATATGGAGCTTAAAGGGGTGACCAAAGCCGTACCCTTCGTCTTCTCTCATATTCATCTTCCTTGTCTTGAAGTCATCTAGCTGCTTTGTGTTGACGTTGTTTTTGAGCTTCTAGACTTGGACTTTTGAAGTTGTCCTTTACACCATTTCTCTTCTCTTTGTCATTTGGATTTCTTCGAGGCACTTCAGGTTTGCCTTTTTGTTTGATCCTTTTTTGACTTTGCGTACGGGGTTCTTGTGTTTCCAAGTTTTGGGCTTCGAGAGCTGTTTTGATGTGAGCGTTTTAGATCCTGTGTCACTCTAGGACCATTTACGGATCACTTCGTCATGCTGATAGCGGCATTGCTTCCTTGGACTGATGAGAATGTTATCTGAGAGTCTGACTCCTCGCTTCCTTTGATCACCGTCGAACATTCATCATTGGCTGGGTTATTTTTTGGAGTTCATAATATCGAAAAGGGATATATGAAAGGCTCAGCGGGGGTGCCTAGGGTTTAATGTCCAGGTTCACAAGCTTTTGGCTATGTGGTGCTGTACCTAGGTTCTTCGTCATTCCTGATAGTTGTGTGTCCGCTCTTTGTTACTTTTCGCAGGTCTGAGAGTAAATTAACAAATTATCTCCTTCGGTCAGAGTTATATCGTTTGCCTTACCTTTGAATGTGGTCTCTCCGGAGTCGTGTAAAAATGACACGCTCGTTCACTCATGGTTTTTCCGCTCAAGACACTCTCGTGAATTTCTCACTCAGAAACTTGTACACGCGTTTAGACGAAAGATGAAAGATGACGAACTCAAACCCAGATTGCCCCCAGTATTGATATGGGGTTTATGACAACAATTTAGAAGATGTGGATTTGGAACCGCTTTATGGATTGTTTTGGATGTTTTGGGGTGAGTTGTGATGTTTGGCAAGGCATGTTCAATTTTTTGAAACAAGAGACAAGTCGTTCCATTGCATAGTCAGAAAATGATCACTTCGTGATCCTTGAAAGACGTGAGTGCTTTTTTTTTAAGTTTTTCGAATTAATGAATAATGCTTTGTACAAAAATTATGAAAATGGAACTATGTTTTATTCAACGAAAAATAATGTTAGAAATTACAAACCCAGGAAAACTACCGAAAATGATCAAGGAAACTAACTACTACTAAAAGTTGAAAGACGACTAATCAAGAAATGAAAAGCATTTAATAAGAAAAACACTAAAAAAACAACAATATTTTTGATGATGCTTGGGCACGCGTGCTCTACGCTCTCCACCACGTTCTTAGAGTTGGAGCCCTTGGTCAATCAGATCTTGGATTCTGTGTTGTAGGGCCCTGTAGTGGTCAGTATCGTGACCGGGCAGCTGATGAAAGTGACAAAATTGATTAAGATCCTTCCCCAAATGAGTAGTTCCTGGCCTCAGGGCGAGCGGTTGCATCGGATATCTTCATTGAATCTCTGCAAGTGCTTGTCTTGGTGTTCGGCCGATGTCTGTAAACTCTCTCTGTCGAGAACTCCGTCGGGATGGTTCTACTGTCCCAACGCTCCAACCAGGTCCTCTTGATTGTCGATCACTGTCTTCCTCATGTTGCCTGGTTCTCTTACGGGTGCAGCTTTGGATGCAAGTTGCGGCTCCCGGTTGTCTGATCACTTTCCTGAGTTCAGTAGCAATTTCTTTGACATTCCCCTCCGATCCTCGGTCCGATCCTCGGACCCTAATGGAGCCAACTTCAATGCAGTCATAAAGGGTGTTGAGAAGCCTGTCCACTAACTCATCCCGAGCTTGACGTTCGGTGTAACACCCCTCTCCATAATCAAGTAATAATCTCTCACGTAGCAATAAATAAAACGTCTTACAGCGGAAGAATTAATAACAATAACAATAACAATACTCACTCGGGTGTCACCGGGCATTACTCGCCCATGCAAGTAACGAAGCCAAACTATATCCAACTTCCAACATAAACAAACTGCTAACTGCTGTGATAACTAGAACATTCCTATACATCATACTAAGTCCATAAACCAAAAAAAAACATCGACAAGTGAGCGTCTACCCGAATCCCAAATATACATAACCTTACCATAATACAATTCACCATCTTCATTGCTATACAAACAAACTCCATTTGCGGTAATTAAAGTAAACTCTAATTACCCTGTTCCAGCACTTCGGCTTCGACAATAATCAACAATCTGCATAATGGTGTAGTATCAGCGAAAGACGCTGAGTATGCCGGGCCTGGACCCTATTGGTCACTAAGTCATTTTAACCATCTTATTGTTAGATTGGTTTCATGCTTTTCCATTTACAGTTATAATTAATACTGTATATACATGTATAATATACATAATCCTCCATCCAAACATTCACAAACACTTAACCATCCATCCAATTCAAACATTCATTAAATATCACAAACAATAATTGTATATCGAACGTATCGAATAATAACAGTATAATGTACAATGTACAATCGCCGTAGCGTACGCCATCCTTTAATAATTTAATTTAATTTGGCCTTCAAGGCCCCATCCATATCGAAATGACCACAATATAATGTACAATGTACAATCGCCGTAGCGTACAGTTTCCATAGTTAATTTAATTTGGCCTTTAAGGCCCCATCCATCCAAACCATGTTTAATTAATACCAGTTGGGCGTCATGTTAAGACAACCCTATAACCTCACCATGGACAGTAGTCCTCCCGTACACACAAAGGTGCTCATTTCGCCAGAGGTCCGGAGGCCCCTGACTATTCTCTTTTGTCTCGTAAGACGTCCATATAAAAGCCGTAGCTACCTGACCCACGATCCAAATAGGGCTCGTTGGGTATAAACCTGGAGCGGAAACCCGATCGGGTACCCCTCAGTGATCACAAATGCGCAACCAGATAGTTCGTAAACTACACTGGATTCCTCACCTCATCTCACACCATCTCTCTCTCATAATGTTTAAGATATGCTCTTAGTCTTATGGAGAATATAATTATTAGTTAGCTGCCCAATGGGTCTCACGCACACCTAGAAGTAATCTAGGTTATATTCATGTTCGAGATCCATGCTCTAGAGACCGACAATGTCGTGACTCGTTCCTAAGTGTTTTACTTAGGTTGCCATATACTTAATATTAATATTGTGGTATTATATCAAGCAACCGTCTTGTCATCACAATAACGTATATATATGTTTATATAAGTCGATCTATAGTCGACGTAGTGTTAGTCCCGTAGGACGCTCGTGCATAAATAAATAATGCAGTAACACTTAATCACATACATGTATCCTCACACATAACACACAAGTTATATCAACCAAATCCGAGCCCAAGGAGATTCCTTAGGACAACTCGGATCAAACCCCTTTACATACCGTTCACCAAGACCTAGGATGCGCAGTGTAGACCACTAGCTCGTCAAGCGCCTCCGTCTGAAGTATGATCTAAACGGTAATAAAACTATAAGTCAGTCTCCATGACTAACTACTTCTGGTATTTCCGAATAACAAGTAACCCCGACAGTTCATCCCCGGATTTCTACAGTTATTTGTTACGGGTTTATCTAAACCGGTCGGCTTTGTTACCAAAACTCGTATGTCAAATATTTCGACTGTTAAGTTTAATTCATTATATTTCTTTAATCTTATCCACCATTAAATTTAGGTATATAACCTATAGTTGCATGTATGCATGCATGATTATATTATATTGTATTATTTTTCTCACCATCCATTATAATACATTGTATTATATAATCCACTATCTTTAGCAAATTATATTTGCATTAAAAAACTCATAACTTATAGTTTATAACTATTTTTTTATAACCACCACCATTATATTATATGGTTTCTAACCGTAATATATATCCATCCTTATATACATTATTCTTGTATATGTATATATTTACCACATAGGTAAGTTCCATGAGTTATAAAATTCTTATATTATATGTTACATTTTATCATCTTATATTAGATGATTATTCCAATTAGTTGTATTATATTATACAACTTATATTAAGACTATTATCCTAATATTATGTAACATTTTATGTTGTATAATTACAACTCCTAAGGTTTAATCAATAAATACCTTTGTTTATAAACCTTATTTATTTATAGTTTGTCACATTATTTATTGTGAATATCCTTACTTATTAATTCCATTTAAACCATATAATTGTTATAACATTTATAACATTATAGACCATAGTCTAAAAATCAATATTTCTAACCTTAATAATTCGGTACAGCCCTTATCTTATTTAAATTCCATTTTGACAACATAACATTATGTAATGTTATACCATATACTAATATCATATAATATGATATTTTTATTTCCTTTAATTTATAACTTATAGTTTTTATACAAACTATTTATATTGCTGCATAGGCAACATGTTATAACCTTATTCTTTTTCAAATACCATAGTTTCCTTTATTTACAAATTCACCCCATTATTTATAACATGTTATATATATATCATATAATATAACATTTTTAACTTATAAAATGGTATAACCTATGGTTATATTTTTTTTGTAAATTCCGAACAGACCCACCAAATTCCTATAATTGCCATTTGGCCCAATTTATAACATATAGTTTTATAATATCATTAAAACTATATATTATACATATATCTTATTATATACTCTTATATAATTCTAAAAATCACCAAATTTCACAAAAGGGTTATAATTACCCTTACTAATCATATACTTTCGGTATATTTCATTTCCACCCCATCTTTTATTCCAAAGTGTCATAATGACATAATAACTAGATATTATACATATATAGTTTATTTTAATTCCAAAAACCACCAAATAAATTCCTAAAAATTCCTAATAGCCTATAGCTGCGTTCGGACGTAGCATGTTTGTGGTATAAATGTGGCATTTTTGAGTTTGGCATTTTTAACAAAAAATGCAAAACCGCCACCTTCGAACAACAATTTTCAAAACAGCCACAAATATACCAGCACAAAACAACCACAAAACAACCATAAAACAACCAACAATTTATACTGCAAATATAATGAATACCGTAAACAGAGGTGAAGCCAGAAAACTGTAATTAAGGGCGAGAATATTTTAATAATATAAATTAATATTTAAAAATTAATTTTTAATAAATTAATTTAAATTTTTAATATTTATAATTATATTTTAAAAATGATATTATATTAAATTTGACACAAAATTAAATTAAAATTGAAATATATGATTAATATATTATAAATTAGTTTATTTCCCTTTTTTATTTTTAGTTTTTTTTATAAAGTTAGTATACTAAATTATAAATTAATGAAAATAATATAGAACAATAGTTTTAAACTATTAGTGTTATTCTAAATTGTTTATTCTTATATGGATAAATAGTCTCAAAAACTATACTGTCTATCAATTTTAATAAAATATTATACAAGGAAAAGAGCAAACTTACAAAAATTAAGATGTAAACTTTCAATTATATCAAAATTATTAGAGTACAAAATATTTGTAATATATTTCAGAAATATCAATTATAAGTATTCAACTTGCTAAGTGATGATTAATTACAAAACTGTTTGTACAAACTATTATGGTTTGTATGTATATCAAAGTTATTATATGTTTTATACCGTGCTTAATAATTAAAGAATAATTTTATATGCTAATATACGTTATTTTTCATTTCTTGGCATATCCAGTATTAAATTTAAATTTATGTTTTTGAATTTCATTAAGTAATATTTAATTGAATATAATTTATTGTTTTAACTACAAATATATGTTTAAAATAAATATTTTATCAACAATTAAACAATATATAATATAAATAATAAGTGATATCTACGATTACAGTCAATTATTTTATTATTATAAAGAATTGCTTTTTTATTTCAATGATATTATTTATTCCATTAAAAATTAAAATAATCTTAAGTATTAATGCATTTAAAATGTTATATTCAATACTAATATATAATCCATAATTATATTTTTATATATAACATATAATATATTTGCTCTAAATACAATGGTTTATTTCTTTATTTTTTAAATATATGTAAAAAGTTTATTTATAAATTAATAGGTATACATATTATAAATTAATTGTCACTAAAATATTAATATAGAATATTAATTATTAAAGGCTATAATTGAATATCTACATACGAAACCGCCATCTGCCGAACACTAGTTTTCAAAACAACCACAAAACAACCATCACAAAAAAAAACCAACAAAACTACCACCAAAACAGCCAGCCAAAACAACCAGACCAAAACAACCACAAAACTACCAGTAAAATGTGCGCCGAACGCAGCCTATGGGTGTTTATAATACCATTTTACACCCTTAATTTTCGGTAATAACATATTTACCACAATGTTATATAATTGTTACAATTAAATACTTATTTATAATCAAACCTTAAATAAGTTATTTAACTTATCTAATTTGGTCAAAACCTACCATATGGTCAAGGTTGACACCTTAATATTTCCTTGACCATTAATTACCATATATTATGGTTTGTACCCATATCTTTTCAGAAATTACCATTTAACCCCAAAACTTTATATAATCTTATAATTTTTATTTAAACTCATTTAAACCTCTAATTTTCGGCTTTATTATTATATAGCCCCCAAATTTAATTTATTTACACTATAACCCCAATTCCTTGAGGTAATTTATTTTTAGCACCTAAACTTAATTAAACGCTTATAAATGCATAAATAAAATGGCCTAAAGTACATGGCCTTATTACAAACATTAGCTTATAAAATAAATTACACATAAATTGTAACACCCCATCCAACATTAACATACTTACAACAAACTGCAGCGGAAGAACCACCTCATCACATTACTTAACTTGTTGGTGTTACACGCCGTTAGCCACCCACGTGGCTAACAAGGCTAATACATACACAATGTACCGGTCTGATGGGCTAAACTCCCGAGCAACTATACATTATTATCCCTTTCCATTAACAACAACAATAACAACATACACCTTATCAACTATACCGAGTATTATAAACTGGTGCCGACAACAATATCGGTCTTACTACACCTACTGTATACATACACTTAAAAGTTTACCCATGTACAATGACTACCCGTCCTACTCTCGAACGGCTTCCAGCACTTCGTACCTGAAATAGGAAAAGAAGAGAAAGGGGTGGCCCCAAGGGGCTCAGCACCTTTGTTGGTATGGTAATCCCGCAGCCCACATGCTACCGGGCCACGCACAACTAATTGTCGTCTTAGCATGCAGTTGATTTTATTTAAATCATACATACAAGCCATAACCATACAACCCATAATAATATTTCGCCTCAATGGGCTAAACCTATAACCAAAACATCCACACTTAACCAACCATCCAATGATTCCTTAAACCCTAGAGTGGCTCTCCTCTAAAGTGGAGCTACTTCCTTAACGAACGGCATGTACCCATTAATCGGGTTATCCTCAAATGCCTCTTATCGCAAACTGGGATTCATTTCCATGATCCACACATTCCATATCCTACAACATAACTCATTCCACACATAACAAACATAACAACCTTTCTTGCTTCGATGTACACATGACAACGTTGCATTCGTTTAAAACATCCAATATATATATATATATACCAAAGCATAGCAAGGGAATTTGCACAGCATTATAATATTACATATCACCTCGAGAACGGTTCACATTAAGATCCTTCCACCATAGTTAGTCCATACCATGAGCATAGAGATTGTTGCCAAACTCATACCAAGCTCGTTAATTACCTCATCACCATCCTGTTATTTGAACGGTTGACTTAAACCCAAGGAGTGTCGGATATAGTGATCCCAAGCACACCAAACAACACAGTATGCCCCTATGGCCCGACGTGAGTCAGTAAACTAGCTTTGGATAAGCTAAGGGAAGGTTGAAACCAAATTGGAATACCACCTAAACATACACCAAGGGAGCCGAACTGGATATGATAACGACCCCCATCCATCACACGCGTGGCCGGAACTACCGGACTCCTCACCCCCCATTAGCCCATAGACTCTTATAAATAAGTAGTTAGAGATCCATTATGGAGCCTACCACAACCACACACCATACGGTATCATAACCGAGTTAAGCACACAAGGGAGGAGAGAGTCATACATTCACATACAAACATCACGCACAAACATCACATAACCAACTCGCACATAGCCGTGGTTAGAACGTTCCTTAAGTCGGAAACGTTGTTACCGGATACCGTTCTCCTACGTTTACTTAATAGAGGTTAACTAGCCCTTCAAGCGCATTCGAGGTTACCGGTATCGGCACGTAAACATACAATAACAATAACGACTGTAAACTCGTTTCATGATTTATCTCATAACGTGGCAAACATACAGAAAAACACGTTGGCATACAAGCCGGTGTAATCCGGTAGGACACAGGTTGCAAGAAAACCATACCTGTCACCGGGGTCCACTTTAACACGTCCACTTATGTTCCTCGAGCAAATTCTCGAACAACTGTTAACATCACATGTGTTTTCATTAACACCGGGGTTTGCTTGATTATTTAATGTCAATGCTTAATTTTTCCCCGTTAACTTAGTTACATAACTTAACATTTTTAACTTGTTTTACTCTCTCATTTTAATACAACTTTTAACCCACTTAGGTGTCATTAAAACTCCCCTAACATGTCCTTAACATCCTTATAACATTATTACCTACCAATCCCCATCATCACATATCATTTCTTAACCTTAAACCATGTTTTTGGTCCGACCGACCCACCGTCCGACCCACAACTGGGTCGGTCCATTACAGAACCCTTTTACTTCCTTACAAACATGCCCGTCCGACCCACGTCCGACCCACCATTCTGGGTCGGTCCATGTGCGAACATTTTCCTTCCTTTGAAACTTGACCGACCGACCCATGTCCGACCCACCCTTTGGGTCGGACCTTCACCGAACACTTCCCTAACATTTAACAGAGGCTCGACCGACCCAAAAACTGGGTCGGCCCCTGGATCGGTCGCCTTCTAATCTTACCCAAACTTTGCCAAATCTTCACCAAACTTCTCCTAAGACCTCTTAATGTGTTCTAACATCATTTGGCACTTCAAACACACCCTTAAGATATTCTTAAACACTCACAAAACTATTTCCTAATTCCTTAAACCTTTACTTATATCTCCACAAAATTCCTAACACTTACAATGTTTTCTCCTTATGATTTCTAGGTGGCATTCCACCTATTATGACCACAATACCAAGGTGTTTCCTCTACACCTTAACATCATCTCCCAACTTCTTTTCTTACTAACTAAATCTCCTTTTTACAACTTCTTGAAACTTTACTCAAAACCTTACCTAAACCTCATTTATCCTTGAATATCAACATTACCTAAACCTTAAACAACTCCTCCAAGACTTAAACACATCCACTAAACACACATTGAATTCCTAGAACTTCCAAGAACACCTAAATCCTTGCATCACTCTAAATCACCTTAATACATGTTTTCTTCTCAAGTAAACATTCATTCACCTTTAATCCTTCCTAGTTCACCAAAACTCACTTACCACACTTAGAACTTCTTACACATTTCCCAAATTTGGCCATAGCTTCTCTAGTATATACCCACATCCAAACACTTAGGTTTCTACCTTATTTCATCCAAGAACACCTAAAATCCATCAAACACATTTTATACACAAACTTCACACATTAAGCACTACTTCACAATATAGTGCATAACTTAAATCGCTTGGCACTTAGGCCCTTAAATTGCATAAACCTTAAACACTGAATTTCCCACATACTAATGCCTTTGACCTGCAAATACATACACCAATACATATGTTCTTTTACTAAACTCCTTGAGACACTTTACTAGGTCATTCACCATTTGCTCTTTAGGTAGTTTTAACAAGCATTATAAGCTTATTTCTCCTAAGGCATTAAACCACATTAAGGTAGCATATTTACCTCTTTTCCTCCCAAATTTCTTTCTTGTTTCCTTACAAAACCGGTAGGGCATTTGGTTCCTTGCCAACAACTAAACAATATACCAACATTGAAATGAGTATATAAGCTTTAAGCTTTATCTCATTGTAAACCCTAGTTACATATATTATCTTAAGGTATTAACATGATTGTTTTACCTTGGAATGGAAAGAGAGCTTGAATATATATCAAGAGAGGACTCCTCCTGGCCCTTGGAAGATTCAAATGAAGCTAAAACAAGCAAGATAAATACACCATGGTGAGGTGAATTTTCGGACAACACAAAACATGAAGGAAACTTGATTTTTCTTTGAGTTTCCTTACCTTGAAGCAAAGGAGAATGTCAAGGCATGAAAAGATGAGCTCAAGCTCTTCCCATGGAGGTTTCTCTTGGCACCGAAATGGAGGTTTTGAAGTTTTGAAGAGACAAGATTGTAGAGCTTGGCTTAACTAAGAGAATGGTGGTGTTTGTTTTTGATTTGAACAAGTGAGCAAGATTTTACATGTGTTCAAAGTTGGAACTTCCATGGTGGTAGTAGCATTACCGAGAGAGAACAAGAAGAAGAGAGGAAGAAGGAGAATGGGACCGTGTGAAATAGAAGGCAAATGAGAGAATGAGGTTGCTTTTGCTTTTAGAAGATATATTTGTACTAAAGTGTATAGTAACTTTTGCTTTATCATTTAGTTAACTATTTGTTTGTGTAGGTGTGTGAGTCACTAGGAAACCGGCCCCAAATAGTTAGAAGGGTGCTTTGTCTTTGTTGACCAACTTAACATACTTATAACATTATAGTTACAAACTAGTTATAAAATCACTATTCACCAATAACAAGGCACATAGAAGTGAAATTTTTTGATTTCCCATTGATATAGCCACCCAAATGTGATACTATATATTACACATGTTAATTAAAGAGTAATGATGGACATTTAGCCATTCAAAACTCATTTACAAGACAATTTTCAAAAAACGTGCTTTTAGACTTCTTAAAAGCACATTTTGTGTTTAACTTGTTTCAAGCTTGGTTTTCTTTAGTAATTGATTTAATGTGTTCATTAACATTTATAAAAGTATAGTATGACCATTAGGTCTTATACCATTATCCCAAGCTTAGAGCACATTTTTGCTCTTATTGACCTTAAAGGTATTTATTTGTGTTTGTTTGGTTTCATTGTCTACCAAAGTTTCCTAAGGCTTAATTAGCCTTATAAAGTCATAATTAAACATTCAAGTCTTGGTAGGCTCTCTGGGTCCTAACCAAGTTCACTCCAACCTTAGAGCATGTTTTTGCTCAAACGTGTCTTAATGATTTATTGCATTTATTATGGTTTAAATTGTTCCATTTATGTTTCTAAGGCACTTTTAGCCTTTTAAATACCATAGTTTAACATTTACAAACATACCAAGGTTTGGGGTATTTCAATCTACCCCCCTTAAAAGAAAACTTCGTCCTCGAAGTTCACATTTCCTCGCAATCATTGGATTAGAATACAGGAATTACTTATAGCCATAACACTTCCATTACCAACAACCCTTACATCAACCTCGGACTTAATGGTCGGGGCAACATATCCACATCATTTGGACACATAGGTCCCCATAACATAACAGTCTTTAGACACATAGGTCTATTGTAACACCACACATTTAGACTCATAGGCCTTGATAGTATACCACTTTAGGAAATCCAAGTCAAAACAACATTCATTACACATACCACACAACATGTCAGGCATGTATAGCAATCAAAAATATCCTTGATATACACTATGATCCCACAGAACCCGGTGGTCGAGATGAAGCCGCCTTCCGTCCCCGTTGCCTTTTGGAAATTAAAACAATCACTTAAATTTAAAATTTCCTTGTGAGGTTTAAGTATAAGAAGATCTTTTTATTCAGAATATTAATCATTGTTTGAAAATACCAATTGAAAATCTTTTTGAAAACACCACACAACTCCAAGTCCGATTATGCTCCGTATTTTTCTTAACATGGTGTTTATGACCACTTACAGGGAGCTTCAAGAGTCATCCAACCCTGATGTGATCAGCATCAGTGTTTGAACTATCTTTCCACCCCAATTTGTGTTCGGCTTCCCTTGATCTCATGATAATCAAGTTTCACTCCCACTTCATTTTCAACCAACAACTAATTCAAGCATGTACCATTTTCTATCTTTGAATCCTTCTAGTCTAATCATAACATCTCAAGGGATAGAACTCCGTCTATCAATCATCATCCAAATCCAACTTAATTCAAGTTACCTAGAGAATTTAATTCTCACTAGGTTCTATGTCGGTCTCATAACCCTTCATAAATCACCCACATTGTATATATTATACATATATCTTTTATCAAAATACAATATATGGTTTACATATAGCACCATCGGGGTTTTAGTTCCCGGGAGGAGTTTCTTTATCCCTTCCACTTGTACTCCCACACACCACTGTTAACAAAATAAACACACTTCCTACAATGGTATTCGCATCTTCTGTGCGCAATTACCACAATTAACCACAAATAAATGCGTGTGTTTATATAACAACGCGCCAACCATCATAACAATCATTTTGTGCTATGCACACCTAGTTCGCGTACACTTGTACGGAAAACACACTAAGTGGTTTTGCGCTCTACCCCCCTTTAAAAGGGATTACGCCCACGTAATCAATCACTGATCATTAGCTTAAAATGGCTGCCGTCGTGAAGTGTTTTAACTTCCACCGGTCCATTACACAATGGATTCTGATTAGAGGATCTTAACCATATTGGCGGTTTAGTCCCTAAACCAAGAATTCGCATTGGAGTTGTAAACTCATAACCGGTTTCGGTCCTGGCCTGTGAGGCTTTTAGGCATTGGTATCTAGCCATCCATTCGTTTCACAATGTTACCCGGGGTGTACCTGACGCATGGGCTCACTGGCCTCTGTTGCGCAACCCTGATAATTATAAGAGCTAGTTTGCTCCATTCGTTACTGTTAACTGTATGTAACATCTCCAAGGTATTGCCCTTATCTTGGGAACAATGGGTTCTCAACGACGCATGGTATCTCTTACCCTGAGCGAATTCGGTGAGTTTCAAACTTCCATCCACTTCTCCAATAGCTTACAGCGTAAACTACTATATAATTCACAATGATTGACTTACTTCTACCGACTTACTGTCGGTCGAGATTGAGCTACTACCTAATGTGTAGTGCCCTCTCAATTATTTAGAACATTTGGGGTATATTCCATACCGATATTTGGCATTTAGTGCCACTGTTATCACTCATTCTTAACCATACCTCCACCTTTGGTTTTGTACAGTATTCTTCCATTCCCGCGGCCTTGCTTACCTATGCATCGGCCACTATAACATTATTCTTCCACCATCAACATGTTTCCAATTCCTAGCTATCCCACTCGATCATTACTGCGCAAGTGCAATACCAAAACACTCAGTCATACAGAGTGCAGAGGCGTAAACACTTGACAGTAATCCTTATGCGATTGCGATGGAATTTTCACTGAAATCCTTATCATCTAACACTTGCCACCGGCTTACTGCTCGGTTCATTTGCTATCACTTACTGTTGTATCTCCACTGGGTTAACTTACAACTCTGCTTACTCACCATTTTATCATTTAACAATACTTCACAACGGTCGCTTATTGCGCACCGTATCCTTACTCATTATATAGCATCAACTTATACCGTATCCGCTATTAATGCTTCTGCTATTCAGCTAGGTTTATCTGGCCCACTTATTTGGTTGATTTTTGAATATACTACTTTTTTCCCTTGAGCGTTGTTCGCTACACATTAGTTTCACACACCTATGGTGATTGCTATCAACTTACACACTTCCTGCGTACACAACTGGTACGAACACTTCCTTTGTGTTATTTTATTAAATCACCCTGGGTAATAACAACGTGGTCCATCCTCCACATATCTCTTGAACTTGATTCACATAACTACCGCTTCTGCGGTCTCACAATATCGAGAGGTATCCCCACTCTTAACGCAGTGGTTCGTTTACCACTCTATTTCCCTGTACCACATAAATTTCTATAATTAACTCAAATTTACATAACACATCTTATTTGTGGCTTATAAGCTTATTTGCCTTGAGCTGGGCTCATTGTAGGCTGTCCACACACATGTCCTCTGTATCGTATTACATGTTTAGAGGTTGTAGTGGGCTCCATGACAAGGTCGTTGCATTCCGTTTCCTTCATGGGATGCCCCTTAGGTTGTCAGTCCGTCTCCTGAAACTTATGTCTAAAGGGTGTTGTTAATTTCAACCCTTGTGTTTTCTGTCATGTCATTTTGTTCAACAATTGTTGATGCGCACACCCTTCAAGGATTTCTCCTGGGTGTCGTTAAGTTATGCCTTTACATCTGGTTCACAATTATTGGTACATCTAGTTAGCCACGCCTTTTTGCGGTCTATCTGGTTACTATCTTCTTCTGTGAAGATCAACATTTCCTGATAGTGCAGATACTCATTCTGGGATCTTCATCCCGTCCATTGCACATTAATGTGTCCACATTAGGCATTTGCTTGCCATGTACAGGCTGGGTCGCCGTTCCAGCTAACATGTTTATCCCTAAGGATCCTTAAGACATATGTGATGTCTTTACACAACAGTTTGTGCCCTTCGCACTTCCTAACTCTTAAACATTTCCTTGAAAGGAATTCACTAATTCCTTTAGTCTCGTTAATTTAACTGAGTTCCTTAACTTCAAGCATTCCTTGTATTTTCTAGCTCCTGTTTGATTTATACTGCTGACCGTAGACGGAGTCGACTACTTCCCGTGTTCTGGACTCTACTCGTATACATATATGGGGTATCATACTGATACATTGCTACTTACCCAACTAACCTATAGGTAGGTCTGTCGGGCCCACATGCTCCTATCGGAGTGCGGTCGTCCCACAACACAGTTGGTACACTTGTAGTGTCCGTCACACGCCTAGGTGAAGTATTCTGTTGTCAACTCCCTTATATTGTCCAGTGACAATATTCATTCCTTACTTCCCGAACTTAATCGAGGGAAGGTTTATCCATTGTTGCATCTTGTCAGTTGCTCTTGGTTTCACTGGTTTGGTTTTAAGAAGGTTGGAAAGAAGTGTTGGTTTGAAAGAAAATCTGGTTTGAAAAGAAAAGGGTTTGTGAAAATTAGGTTTGAAAGAAAAATTTCCATGGTTTTACAACATCTTCTTACCTTAGCCAAGCCTAGCTTCTTGCTGACTGGTGTACTTCCAATTACAGAGGTTAGGCTAACAGGCCCTTCCACTGTTATGACGATCACATTTAACTCCATGGTACTTTACTAAGTACTTTGTAGTGGTTATAAATTTCCCGAACAGCCCTATTATAGCAGCACTTGCTATGGCAAGTGCGCCATGCTAACTGGCTATCTGTTTAACACATACCGGTTGTGGTATTGTTTTTACCCGCACTGTCATCAGTGGCCTTGTTGGCCCTCACTGATCTTACTGTCTTGATAATAATTTCTCTAGGTGACTTCTCACTGTCTTCACATAATAATCATTAACTAGGGTGTTTCCCATTCTGGGAGAACCCTTTTTCTTAGTATTGTATTCTCTTGTAGCCCATTCCACGTATTTGGGCACTACGTTGTAGTTCCTTTATTGGTTGGTACACCGCTGGTGTATTATTTATCAACTGTGGTTCCGTAGACACTCGTCTCGGGTTTTACTAATCCACTTCTTGCCTGTCGCACGGTTGGTGCGTTGCAAGTTGGTTATTCTCGACTGCTTAGCATGTCGACCCATGTTGCCGGAAATTCTATTCTCTTATACACAAGATCCTTCATTCATTGCTATGAAATGCGGTTAACATTATTCAGATGGAGACCGTCTCCGGGATTCCCAGTTTTGGATCTACCGTATGACAGATTCTCCGTACCCTTAAAGGTACTTACTAACAGCCAGATCGGGTATTCCCGAGTAAGAGAGGACTTTCATCTCTCTGGCGTTGTTTCCCCAAGTTATATACAGGGATTGTGGAGGGTGGGATGAATATTGTAGGTTTCCAGTAGTCACTGGTAGTTCCTATCTAGCGTATCTCTCACGCTATCACTCAACCCTTAACCCAAAGTACTTAAATCCTAACTCGGTACTTCCTAAGCTCGGTAATTCAGTCATCAGAGCGATACTTCGCTCTGATACCACTTTCTTCCGCTGCAGTTTGTTGTAAGTATGTTAATGTTGGATGGGGTGTTACACGCCGTTAGCCACCCACGTGGCTAACAAGGCTAATACATACACAATGTACCGGTCTGATGGGCTAAACTCCCGAGCAACTATACATTATTATCCCTTTCCATTAACAACAACAATAAACAAATACACCCTTATCAACTATACCGAGTATTATAAACTGGTGCCGACAACAATATCGGTCTTACTACACCTACTGTATACATACACTTAAAAGTTTACCCATGTACAATGACGACCGTCCCTACTCTCGAACGGCTTCCAGCACTTCGTACCTGAAATAGGAAAAGAAGAGAAAGGGGTGGCCCCAAGGGGCTCAGCACCTTTGCTGGTATGGTAATCCCGCAACCCACATGCTACCGGGCCACGCACAACTAATTGTCGTCTTAGCATGCAGTTGATTTTATTTAAATCATACATACAAGCCATAACCATACAACCCATAATAATTTTCGCTCAATGGGCTAAACCTATAACCAAAACATCCACACTTAACCAACCATCCAATGATTCCTTAAACCCTAGAGTGGCTCTCCTCTAAAGTGGAGCTACTTCCTTAACGAACGGCATGTACCCATTAATCGGGTTATCCTCAAATGCCTCTTATCGCAAACTGGGATTCATTTCCATGATCCACACATTCCATATCTACAACATAACTCATTCCACACATAACAAACATAACAACCTTTCTTGCTTCGATGTACACATGACAACGTTGCATTCGTTTAAAACATCCAATATATATATATATATACCAAAGCATAGCAAGGGAATTGCACAGCATTATAATATTACATATCACCTCGAGAACGGTTCACATTAAGATCCTTCCACCATAGTTAGTCCATACATGAGCATAGAGATTGTTGCCAAACTCATACCAAGCTCGTTAATTATCATCACCATCCTGTTATTTGAACGGTGACTTAAACCCAAGGAGTGTCGGATATAGTGATCCCAAGCACACCAACAACACAGTATGCCCCTATGGCCCGACGTGAGTCAGTAAACTAGCTTTGGATAAGCTAAGGGAAGGTTGAAACCAAATTGGAATACCACCTAAACATACACCAAGGGAGCCGAACTGGATATGATAACGACCCCCACCATCACACGCGTGGCCGGAAACTACCGGACTCCTCACCCCCCATTAGCCCATAGACTCTTATAAATAAGTAGTTAGAGATCCATTAGGAGCCTACCACAACCACACCATACGGTATCATAACCGAGTTAAGCACACAAGGGAGGAGAGAGTCATACATTCACATACAACATCACGCACAAACATCACATAACCAACTCGCACATAGCCGTGGTTAGAACGTTCCTTAAGTCGGAAACGTTGTTACGGATACCGTTCTCCTACGTTTACTTAATAGAGGTTAACTAGCCCTTCAAGCGCATTCGAGGTTACCGGTATCGGCACGTAAACATACAATAACAATAACGACTGTAAACTCTTTCATGATTTATCTCATAACGTGGCAAACATACAGAAAAACACGTTGGCATAAGCCGGTGTAATCCGGTAGACACAGGTTGCAAGAAAACCATACCTGTCACGGGGTCCACTTTAACACGTCCACTTATGTTCCTCGAGCAAATTCTCGAACAACTGTTAACATCACATGTTTTCATTAACCGGGGTTTGCTTGATTATTTAATGTCAATGCTTAATTTTTCCCCGTTAACTTAGTTACATAACTTAACATTTTTAACTTGTTTACTCTCTCATTTTAATACAACTTTTAAACCCACTTAGGTGTCATTAAACTCCCCTAACATGTCCTTAACATCCTTCTAACATTATTACCTACCAATCCCCATCATCACATATCATTCTTAACCTTAAACCATGTTTTTGGTCCGACCGACCACCGTCCGACCCACAACTGGGTCGGTCCATTACAGAACCCTTTTACTTCCTTACAAAATGCCCGTCCGACCCACGTCCGACCACAATTCTGGGTCGGTCCATGTGCGAACATTTTCCTTCCTTTGAAACTGACCGACCGACCCATGTCCGACCCACCCTTTTGGGTCGGACCTTCACCGAACACTTCCCTAACATTAACAGAGGCTCGACCGACCCAAAAACTGGGTCGGCCCTGGATCGGTCGCCTTCTAATCTTACCAAAACTTTGCCAAATCTTCACCAAACTTCTCCTAAGACCTCTTAATGTGTTCTAACATCATTTGGCACTTCAAAACACACCTTAAGATATTCTTAAACACTCACAAAACTATTTTTCCTAATTCCTTAAACCTTTACTTATATCTCCACAAATTCCTAAACACTTACAATGTTTTTCCTTATGATTCTAGGTGGCATTCAACCTATTATGACCACAATACCAAGGTGTTTCCTCTACACCTTAACATCATCTCCCAACTTCTTTTCTTACTAACTAAATCTCCTTTTTACAACTTCTTGAAACTCTTTACTCAAACCTTACCTAAACCTCATTATTCCTTGAATATCAACATTACCTAAACCTTAAACAACTCCTCCAAGACTTAAACACATCCACTAAACACACATGAATTCCTAGAAACTTCCAAGACAACACCTAAATCCTTGCATCAACTCTAAATCACCTTAATACATGTTTTCTTCTCAAGTAAACATTCATTCACCTTTAATCCTTCCTAGTTCACCAAAAACTCACTTACCACACTTAGAACTTCTACACATTTCCAAATTTGGCCATAGCTTCCTAGTATATACCCACATCCAAACACTTAGGTTTCTACCTTATTTCATCCAAGAACACCTAAAATCCATCAAACACATTTTATACACAAATTCACACATTAAGCACTACTTCACAATATAGTGCATAAACTTAAATCTTGGCACTTAGGCCCTTAAATTGCATAAACCTTAAACACTGAATTTCCCACATACTAATGCCTTTGACCTGCAAATAATACACCAATACATATGTTCTTTTACTAATCTCTTGAGAACACTTTACTAGGTCATTCACCATTGCTCTTTAGGTAGTTTTAACAAGCATTATAAGCTTATTTCTCCTAAGGCTTATTAAACCACATTAAGGTAGCATATTTACCTCTTTCCTCCCAAATTTCTTTCTTGTTTCCTTACAAAACCGGTAGGGCATTTGGTTCCTTGCCAACAACTAAACAATATATCAACATTGAAATGAGTATAAGCTTTAAGCTTTATCTCATTGTAAACCCTATACATATATTATCTTAAGGTATTAACATGATTGTTTTACCTTGGAATGGAAGAGAGCTTGAATATATCAAGAGAGGACTCCTCCTGGCCCTTGGAAGATTCAAATGAAGCTAAAACAAGCAAGATAAATAAACCATGGTGAGGTGAATTTTCGGACAACACAAAAACATGAAGGAAACTTGATTTTTCTTGAGTTTCCTTACCTTGAAGCAAAGGAGAATGTCAAGGCATGAAAAGATGAGCTCAAGCTCTTCCCATGGAGGTTTCTCTTGGCACCGAAATGGAGGTTTTGAAGTTTTGAAGAGACAAGATTGTAGAGCTTGGCTTAACTAAGAGAATGGTGGGGTTTGTTTTTGATTTGAACAAGTGAGCAAGATTTACATGTGTTCAAAGTTGGAACTTCCATGGTGGTAGTAGCATTACCGAGAGAGAACAAGAAGAAGAGAGGAAGAAGGAGAATGGGACGTGTGAAATGAGAAGGCAAATGAGAGAATGAGGTTTGCTTTTGCTTTTAGAAGATATTTGTACTAAAGTGTATAGTAACTTTTGCTTTATCATTTAGTTAACTCATTTGTTTGTGTAGGTGTGGTGAGTCACTAAGGAAACCGGCCCCAAATAGTTAGAAGGGTGCTTTGGTCTTTGTTGACCAACTTAATCACTTATAACATTATATGTTACAAACTAGTTATAAAAATCACTATTCACCAATAACAAGGCACATAGAAGTGAAATTTTGATTTCCATTGATATAGCCACCCAAATGTGATACTATATAGTACACATGTTAATTAAAGAGTAATGATGGACATTTAGCCATTCAAAACTCATTTACAAGACAATTTTTCAAAAACGTGCTTTAAGACTTCTTAAAGCACATTTTGTGTTTTAACTTGTTTTCAAGCTTGGTTTTCTTTAGTAATTGATTTAATGTGTTCATTAACATATTTATAAAGTATAGGTATGACCATTAGGTCTTATACACATTTATCCCAAGCTTAGAGCACATTTTTGCTCTTATTGACCTTAAGGTATTAGTTTGTGTTTTGTTTGGTTTCATTGTCTACCAAAGTTTCCTAAGGGCTTAATTAGCCTTATAAAGTCATAATTAAACATTATCAAGTCTTGGTAGGCTCTCTGGGTCCTAACCAAGTTCACTCCAACCTTAGAGCATGTTTTTGCTCAAACCGTGTCTTAATGCTTATTGCTTTATTATGGTTTAAATTGTTCCATTTATGTTTCTAAGGCACTTTTAGCCTTTAAATACCATAGTTTAACATTTACACAACATACCAAGGTTTGGGGTATTTCATAAATGCTCAAAAATGCATTAAACTCTCGGCCTTACCACCATCTTTTCCATATTTACCAAATTTCCACATAATGTCTTAAATTTGACAATTATGCTAATTAATTAGTTATAAAATTTACTAAACCATTCCTTAATCACCTAAGGTCAAAATAAGACCTTAATAAACCATTTCACTCACGACACAATTATATAAATATGTATAAACACATATTAATATACCAAGTGTAGGTTTAAGTGATTTATACCTTGTTTTTGCCTAGTTAAGGCCTTGTTTGGCCACGACCTGCTTAGGATAAAATTTCCACAACATCATTTACATGTTTTCCAACAAAAATTAAGGCATGATTAGTCTCCAAGCAAGATCTAACGATAAGAAGTGTTTAATGTCAATTTTCAAGGTAAAATTTACCTTAGAATACCAAGGTAAGAACAAGTGCTCCTCGACCTGTTTTTACAGTAGGAAAAGATCATCAAAAGAGCTACTAAAACCGAGCTTTAAACTGGTATAACTCAGATTAGAAGATGGCTAATCTTTACCTTGTTTAAAATGCCTAAAATGGTGTTTTTGGCTTGGATCTGGCTATACCTTGAAGATCATGATGTACCAACTGAATAATTATGTTAAGAAGAAGATAATAAGGCTAGGAACAAAGTTTCACAGCCGAATTTGAAGGGAATCAAAAGATATGTGCTTAAAGCACATTTTTATACCTTAAGAACAAGATTAGCTTTCTCCACCTTCTTCCCTTGTTAATGCCGAGATACACCCTCCATTTAACCTCCAAAACAACCTAAGAACATTGATGGGAATGGTTGATGCTTAGCTCCATTGAAAGATGAAAGAATTGTGAAGAGAATGAACATAA